>OX345653.1:3715000-3962500 GCA_947044365.1 Petrosia ficiformis | reverse complement strand
GTGTTTGTGAAATCAACTATTTTGAGATAAAATGTTTGATCAGATACTTTCATTTAAGTGCTAGCTAGCTATTGGTCCATTCAATATAAAGGAATACACAAGATAAATGGAGATAAAAGTATCACTACGATTGCTGATGACCATCAATCAGTGCTGATGACTCTCTCATCTGAAATCAAACAGATATATCAGCTCTTCTTAACTTTTTAATCATTTTTATGTTTTGGAAATGTATTTCTGGTACAACAGATATCATTCACAAGCTCATGCTGCTGTAGCATTCATTTATGTGCCACGCCCATTAATTGGCCAGGCATCCTGGATGATGTAACTTCCTTCACCTTGTATGCAATACATATGTGATACAAACATTATCAAATAATTGATCTTCCTGCATATCAAATTCTTGTACCAACACAGGCAAATAGCAAGTGTTGATAAAATTTACTTCACACAAAACAGTTTATTTTGCAAATGTGTCATATTATATTAATAATAATTACGAACATCAGGTATGGAAACATCCAGTCATGCAAGACATTGTCCGATAAATCCAATGAATGTCTTAACTGAACTACACATATAATTGTATATATACATGTATATACAATATTACAAATTAGATGTGGAGAACAACAAGATACAGGTCAAAATGTCTGGTAGTTTAATCAATATTTCCAAACATCTGATGCTCTACATGATAGACACAATACATTGTTACTTGTATTTTACTTAAGTCCTTGCATTAAGCTCCATGCCTGGTACATGACTGTGTGTTTACCTCTATTAAACTAGGGTTTGATGGTAATGTCCATTCAATTTTGAAGTTAAAATGAGTTTCTGAATACGAATCTTTACAATTCACTTCCACTGGAGATGTGTGATTATCTGGGACTGGATTACTAGTAGCTGAAATGAAAAATAATATGTAATGTGTGTGTGTGTATTGTGTTGTGTGTAAGTACATACATATGTATCATACATGTATATCTATGTGTATGTATGATTATAATTTATGTATGTATAAATGTGTCTCTGTGTGTTTATGTGTGTGTTTATGTGTGTGTGGGTGTGGGTGGGTATGGGTGTGTAAGTATTTTTGTATTTATGTATGCATGCATGTATGTGTATATGTACACAAGTCTAACTACATGTATGTACATACATATACACATGTACATGTATATATACATGTAGTTCTCACTTATCATTATGCTTTTTTTCTCAGTAGGTCCAGGGTAGGTTTCATTATGAGGATTTGATAGGATCTTTATAACATAAAATAGGTATCAGTAATATTCAAGCAATGATATATATTGTTTACCTGTATTTCATAAATGCAGTTACTAATAGGACTATCACCAGGTATATCAGCTCTCCAAATGAATGATAATTGATCCTGGGAGTGAGCAAGATCGAGAGAAAGAGAGAAGAGAGGAAGACAGAGATATATTCATGATTAGTTAGTTAATCATTAGTGTACATGTACATGTATATACAACATATTATTTTGAATCTGATTGGCCAAAACTAGAAGATTATTAAGTAAACAAATATACATCTCCTGGAGAGGTACATGTACGTGATCTGTTTAAAGCAATCCGATTTGTCAAAATGGAAGATTAATAAGTGAACCTCACCTCATGGAGGGGTACGTGTATATATGTGATCTATTGACCAGATATAAAGCAAGCTGATTGGTCATAGCATGGTTTAATGTATCTTTCATCCATTCATCTACTATACATCACAAAACTCACCTTATCAATAGTGATCTCTTTAGACTGTCCACACATCCAACTTGAGGAGTTTAATTTGATTGTAAAATCCTTCAGATATTCATTTTCTAAAAGAAGAAATTAATCTTTCACTGAAGCATAAACATGGGAGTCAAACTTCAATAATACATGTAATTATGAGGATTAGCATAATCTTATCTATCTGATATAACCTCCAGTGATTGTACATATTAGGGCTGGGACGAAGGTAGAAAAACAACCTTCGAAACTTCGTCGGCAAAAATGAACGAACCTTCGAAGGTTCGCACGTGTTATTATCAATGTTGCTCTTACCTTGTTTGGCAATGCCTCCAAAACTGGATTATTGCTTTATAATAAGTACTAGTCTTGTTCCTGTCACTATTTCTACTTGGATTTAGCATCGCTTGAATGAAAATTTAGGCAGAAACAGCCAACAACTCAGCCTCGACCTTTCTTGGACACACCTACAATTTTAACCACACGTTTAGATTGCAAAAGTGTGCATGTGCAAACATTGAAGTGGGCGTGGCAGCAAAGCTTCGAAGGGAGAAATTTAGTTTCTAATGCACAGTAAACAAACGAAGGTTCGAATATTCGAACCTTTTTCCCAACCCTAGTACATATATACATGTGTATGTACCAGTGTTGGTACCCTACTAAGGAACACTGGATTTATTTTATCTATCTGATATAACCTCCAATGATTGTACATATATACATGTGTATGTACCAGGGTTGGTACCCCTACTAAGGAACACTGGATTTATTTTATCTATCTGATATAACCTCCAATGATTGTACATATATACATGTGTATGTACCAGGGTTGGTACCCCTACTTAGGAACGTTGGATTTTTCCATCACAATACATGGTAGAGTGATTGAATTGTTCACAGGTTCATTTCAAACTCTATTTGCATCAATTATTGTGGGAATAGACTCCATAATTATATAAATTTCAAACTGTGAATTGTTGTGTAAATGAATTAGTAGTTCAATTAAATACCTACATGTATACACCCACACCTACTATAACCATAGCAACTGTTACTATGACAACACACAGGCATGACTTACTATTAGGAGACAACCATGTAATATCAACAACAGCATGGTCCCAGAACCCTTCTCTGTTGTCATCTTCCATTTTGAACTGGATAGTGTAAGGAGCTGGATGGTCAGGCATGGGTGGCCAATAATCTGTAAAATATGAAATAGAAGAGGAATGGACAAATGACCAACAGGTAAGTTGTATCTATTTAAGTGTTTATCTGTCTCGATATATGTATGATATAACACAGAACAACATATACCACAGCAGTACATATAGATATGCACTTAATACCACCTGTGTTGTCTCAGCACTTGTGACAACACTTAATAGGGATATATTGTTACATACAGCAAGGGAAATAAGACCACCCACAATAGTGCTGTCCTCACCAGTACATACAAATATGCACTTAATACCACCTGCGTTATCTCAGCACTTGTGACAATACTTAATAGGGATATATTGTACATACAGCAAGGGAAATAAGACCACCCACAATAGTGCTGTCCTCACCAGTACATACAAATATGGACTTAATACCACCTGCGTTATCTCAGCACTTGTGACAATACTTAATAGGGATATATTGTACATACAGCAAGGGAAATAAGACCACCCACAATAGTGTTGTCCTCACCAGTACATACAAATATGCACTTAATACCACCTGTGTTGTCTCAGCACTTGTGACAACACCTATATTGTACACACAGCAAGGGAAACAAGTTGTTGTCCTCAGCAGTACATATGGCGCTTCACTCTTGTTATCTCAGCACTTAATATGGTATATTGTACATACAGCAAGGGAAACAAGATCATAATAGTGTTATACACAGCAGTACACATGGCATTTACTTAATACCACCTGTGCTGTCTCAGCACTTGTGACAACACTTAATATGGTATAATTATTGTACATTCCACATTAGTGGTGTTTGTACACATACAGATGCAGTCAATCCACTTAATATCACATGTGCACTTGTCACTGATACATTGTAAAGAAAAAAGCTCACAATAGTTTTGTCCTGAGCAGTACATTGTTGACTTGTTTCTCTTGCTGTGTGTACAATATACCACTAAGTGTGGTCATGAGTGCTGGGACAACACAAATGCTGCTGAGGACAACACTATGTATACTATATCATCAAGTTTGGTCAATAGTGCTGAGTGAACACATGCAGCATTGACAATATAGTATATTGATATGTCAAACCCCATGTCTATCCACACTGAGCCAAAGTGGAGGAGTGGCTAGACCAACTAACTCCTTGCCCACAGTGTGATTTGTGTAAATACATAAAAGCAGTCTTAACCCTTTACCGGCTATAATTGAAATTAGCGTTTTCGTTATTAACCACAATTTAATTTAAAATTTTTGTGTGGGCGGAGCACTTAATATCTATATAAATTTTCAACACTATAACTCTCATATTTTATAAGTCTCAGCATTCTAAATTTCTTTGTGAAAAGAAGAGTCTTTAGCAAACCCATTGATGTAAACTTTATACTTCGCTATCAGCAGGAAGAGAGAAAGGCGAACGTTTGTAAGTATAGTAGTCGACGGGCAACGCCCACTTTTTGTCTAGTCTGTATAACGCCTGAATTTTAAGCAACCGTTACTTTTAACTCACTTAGTTATACAGAAGACTTTCTAAGAAAGCCATTGATACCAAAAACATGCTTCGTTAGCAGCAGGAAAGCAGCAAGACGAGTGTTTGAAACTGCAGTAGTCAGCGGCGACGTCCATACTTAGCGTCTTTATCAGTTTTGTTTGGCCTGGAATCTGACGTTTTCACTAATTTAAACTAACTAAATGTTTTCTTTGTAGTGTGTGCTTGTTAGTTTCTTCTATATTTAAAGATTTTATCATATATTTGCCTTTTATAATTTATGTTGCAAATATGCAACATTTGAATAATGCATTAATTAACGAATGTTGCAGATTTGCAACATTCGTCGGTAAAGGGTTAATGGACTTTCTCTAACCATAAACTGTATTCACAATCAATGTTTATCTAATGAAGCCATTCTGGTGAGAATGAACAACATCTAGTTGCCATGGCAATGGGGTCATTAGTTGTGACAGTCAGTTAGTACTGCTTACTCCAGGATTCTGAAATGGCTATATAGTATTATTTTAATTTTATGAAAATTTAATTTAGAAAATTAAACCTTTTTAGTGATTCCATTAGTTAATTAACAAAACTATAACACATTATCTGTTTAACAACCCACCAATGGTCTTAGTTTCCTAAAATTTTTGCAAACACACACAAATACACAATATGACTTTCCGCCTATGCTTCATGCCAAGGGTAATGATCAACAATGTAATTAACTAATTAATCAACTATAACTATAACTATAATTACGTAAATTATGATTGTCACTTCATAAAAGGATAGTAATGTAACATACGACACAATAAATTCATGCTTAAGTGACATCCTGACATTGCCTATATACCAGTGTTTTTGATAAGCTCATATGGCACACCATTGGCCCAAAGAGCTTCTTATTCAGCACTATACAGTTCTCTCTTTGGGCCAGTGGTGCAATTAATTATGATTATATTGTCACTAACAGCATTAACTCTTAATTAATTGGCTCAAGATGTATTCTCAATGGCGTGCACACTAACCATTTTCGAGCCAATTTGGCCGAAGCCTCAAAACTTATCAAAAACTCTGCTATACACCTAACATACTTCTTATTCCATACAAGACTATACATTATTTCATGACAAATAACTGAAATTGCTACAACTAGAAGTGGTCATTATTGTCCTATTAATCAGAACTAGCCTTTGAGAATGTAATATGATCTCAAGTGTGAATTCTAATGAGAGACACATTGGCTGATTAAAATTCTTGTCTATACATAAACTGTATGAAATAACAAATTCACTAGAAATATCATAAACTGTTTCAAACAAACTCAAATTAATCTCAACAAGTAATTCAAGTACATATATAATTATAACATTATGAAATTAAATGTACAGATGTTTTTAAATGTTTTAAAAAATGATTTATATGTTTGCCCACACACTTCAATCACATGTCACGTCATTTAATTAATGTTTAAATTGCATATAATATACATACATACAATGTGGTATATAACTACATAGTACATACATACATACATAGATACATACATACTACATACATACATATACACATACTACATACATACATACACATGCACATACATACATACATACATACATACATACATACATACATACATATATACACATACACAAATGCACACACATAAGTTATGACAATACACTCCCACATAACAGTTTATATAAAAGCTAATACAGCACAATGCCCACATATTTCAATAATAACTGAAGTGTTTAAGACAAAACTCTATCTTCAAAAAACTAGTCACCATTAAAGAACAGTAGCAATGAATCGTATCTATGTCAACATTTGTGAACTGTTAAAAATTAATTTATCAAGTGGTATTTTATTTCCAATAGTTACAAATAATGTGAATTGGTTGAGTGCCAATGATTTGGTTGGGTGCCAATGCATAGGTCAATGTACAGTACAAATGTAAATTTAAATAATTATGATGGATGATAGATGGAGGACGGATGGATGATAAATGGATGGATGGATGGAGGGAGCTATGGATTGATGGATGGAGGGATGGATGAACACATGCATGGATGGATGGAGGGATAGATGGGCAGATGGAGGTATGGATGAACGTATGCATGGATGGATGGAGGGAGAAAGATGGACAGATGGGTAGACAGACAAGTTAAAAGTTGTTCCTTTCTTTACCTCTATAAGGAACCACTGTTACACTGTTTGAGTAGTTTTGCGCTCTTCCGTACTTGACAATACACTCCCACATAACAGTTTATATAAAAGCTAATACAGCACAATGCCCACATATTTCTGAAGTGTTTAAGACAAAACTCTATCTTCAAAAAACTAGTCACCATTAAAGAACAGTAGCAATGAATCGTATCTATGTCAACATTTGTGAACTGTTAAAAATTAATTTATCAAGTGGTATTTTATTTCCAATAGTTACAAATAATGTGAATTGGTTGAGTGCCAATGATTTGGTTGGGTGCCAATGCATAGGTCAATGTACAGTACAAATGTAAATTTAAATAATTATGATGGATGATAGATGGAGGACGGATGGATGATAAATGGATGGATGGATGGAGGGAGCTATGGATTGATGGAGGGATGGATGAACACATGCATGGATGGATGGAGGGATAGATGGGCAGATGGAGGTATGGATGAACGTATGCATGGATGGATGGAGGGAGAAAGATGGACAGATGGGTAGACAGACAAGTTAAAAGTTGTTCCTTTATTTACCTCTATAAGGAACCACTGTTACACTGTTTGAGTAGTTTTGTGCTCTTCCGTACTTGTTAATAGGAATAAACCGGACACTCACCACTTCACAAATAAGAGAGCTCTCAATCACAAAAACATCATTTAGACTAGCCTGTGAACAAAAATGAAAGAGTGTACTATAATGAACAGAATATTCTTTTTATGGGAAGATTGCTAGCTAATCAAGCAGGTTTCAGTGATGTCCTTTGTCATATTAAACACAACACTTAAGTGTATTACTAAGGGGAGATAGAGCTGGTCCTGGACAGTTCCCATCATTAATGTTCCTGCTATAACTTGAGTAGTAAACTGAGTGGGAAATCACTCAGCCACTACCAAGGGATTACACAAAATCAATAGTATGGTACATTGACAACTAAGAATAAAAATTATTAAAGGTGGAATACCTTTTAGGGGCATATGGCAACATTCATGACATTGTGAAATAACTCAACATCGGAGCATACTTAACTTCTTACTGATGATAATAATATGCTCACACAATTGATATACATTTCACATGATATCAATTACACATCTAAAAGGAAACATCAGCAACGTGTCTCCAGTCCTAATTTGCACACAACTAACATTATACTACACTTATATACATGTACATGTACTTATATATATTACATACTGTATGCAATGGACTTGTGGTATGTAAGTATACCCAATTTAACAAATAGACTAATTCAATAAAGATAAATTTACATAACTACATGTACATGCTACTGATTCCTTCCATTGTTTATTTGTGGTACTAATTACATGTACACACATTTCTGACTCTGTTGCCAAGATAGTATAGTATAGCGTGTGAGTATGCTAGTGCTAAGAAGGCAGATGACTATTTCATCCAGACGTCAAACATCATCAGTTGCCATTGTGAAATGATCAAAGGTAGTAAGTACTTTGTTCAATTGCTTTGAGACTTCTTATTTATGGACTTCCATAATGTTAACAGAGATTTAGGATGATGATCAAATATTAAATCATTACTACAAAAAGGTCTCTTGGAATTTCATGGGTACATGCATTTCACTACAATTAACAAATTATTTGTTTTTGAGAATACCTCAACTTTCTAACTAGCTGAACACACCTCATTACTACATGTGTAATTAGAATAATGGCTAGCAACAGGAATGAAGTCATAAGAATACAGCCGACATGCATGTTGCTAAACTAGTATTCTTTCAGTGTCTTTTAGTTTACTGACTAGTAAATTAATGAAGGAATATTTACCATATACCAACTGGGATATGAACTTGGGATCCCAATCAGGAACTCAACACATAGGGCCAAGTGATACTAGTTCAAAATGTACTTGCAGTGAAGTGCAGGTGCAGGTACATGTACATGTACTACATGTAGTTGAAACAGTTATTGCCTAATCATGCTTCATTATAATTTGATTATAAATGATCTCATCAAGTAGTCATTCTATTTATAACCCGTTTTACTCACCAGCCAAGTATGAGTAGTGAGTTCATCAGTAGATATCTCGATAACAAAAGAAGTTAGAAGAAAACTATCCCTGAACTCAATGTCTGGTTCATATTCTAGTTTATATGCAGCAGCAGTATGTAAATAACTGGTACTATGCGGAACCATAGTGAAAGATCCATTTGGGAATGATGGAGGATCACCTACATGTATGTGTACATGTACATGATAAGAATAGATAAAATAATTATCAAGTTATATGAGTTTAAAAGGATAATGGAAAGCTGGTAGTCACTGGGGTCAACCAGTCTTCACACTCCTTTATATACATGTATACATGTATATTTCAGGTAATAGAGAAGCTTTACACTGTAACCATTGTACCATTTGAGCTCATTATGAGTCAATTGGAAACATCTCTTGCCCGATAAAAACAACATGTATAATTATAAAAAATATATATGATTATACTAAAATTAAAAATAACACACCTTCAATCTGAGGCAGTTGTAGGTAAGCTTGACATCCTAAATTACACTGTTCAGGATTCTAAAGGAACACAAAATATTGATACAACTGTTAACACTTCAATATTCTACAACATGCTGTTTACATCAGTGCAAGCACTTGTGAGTAAAGTCCTGTTTCTCACAGCTAACAAGCACCAAATCCCCACATAGGTAACACAAGCATATGTTGTGTCACCACATACATGTGCGTACATGCAAAACACAAGAAACAGCTGATCATGAATAGCAGCATATGTCCTGTTTCTTACCACAAAAAAACATTTACAAACATTTACAAACATTTACAAACATTCACGTGTAAATTTTATAACCATAAGTAAACAGGCAGTTGTTTAAACTACAGCTGCATCTTTAGAGATAGTGACAAATATGAGAACAATGCAGTAAATACTCACTAAATAGTCTCTGTCACATTCTAACTTTTATGTGTAGGTTGAACTATATTCTAAATGCATATACGTGACTAGTGTAAAGTTTGATAATAGTTAGTCATTACTGCAGACCTGTAATTTAATTATAGTTATAGTTAACTAAAACAACACTCGTGATTAAGCAGCCATTTATTAATACTGTCTATGATAGTAAAATCATGCCCCAAGAATATGTGACCCAATTTTGGAAAACTGCACTAACGCATAATAAAAGCTTGCCTTCAAACACTCGATATTCAGCCATTTTTCACAGGGAGTCAATTTATTCTTTTATCTAGGAAGATCAGTTAATGCTCCTCATAGATACTAAATTTAGTTTGCTTACTGTACAAAATGGCCGAATAGCGAATGTTGGAATGTAAACATTTGCTCAAAATTACTGTGCCACAAGTTTTCCCAAATTGTGTTATAGTATTTTTTAACTGCCATATGATGTATATTTTTTGTGTGTTACTTGTTATTGTATTATATGTAAGACAACAATTTGGTAATAAAATTGGTAGGAAAAACATCATGCAATGTGATACAGTAATATTTACATCTTGAATAACCGCCCACCCTAACACTGTTAGTGATTTGAAACAAATTAGTCACATGATTGATGGTTTAAAGATATAATCTGAGGCCTGTAATTATGATGGGATGGAGCAGTCACAAACATTCACACAACAAAGTAACACATACTTGTGGTTTAGTAATTCACATGAAATGGAACTGTTAACAAATTTAAAAAAAACCACAACCTTTATTGCCTATTAGACATTTAACAGAACACCTACACTGTAGCAGTCTATCACTTCTACTCATCTGTTAGGAACACCATGTAGATCAGGAAATTATGATTATTGCAGCAAAGGAATAGTCAAAATAGCAAGAGTGGATTTTGATTTGAAACTAATATTAACGGAAGATGTTCTTATGAAATGCCTACACACAGTCAATAATGATAATGCACATGAATAATATAGCAGTACATGTACCTTACAATGAATAATTAACTATCATTCCAAAAGTCTTGGACACAAAAAAAAACATGAAAGTAGTAGACTCATTCAACAGTATTAATTCCAGTCAACACAACCCAGTACTACATTTAGCTGTACTTACACATGTTCGTAGACAAATTGACTCTGGTAGGTAGATTGGAAATGCTTTTAAATCCATGTCACGGCATTGATCAACCTAGAAGAGAATGTTATGATTAACAACATTAATTTGATTTCACGTTGTATAACAAATTATATACTCGATGTAATATAATTATATATATATATATATATATATATATATATATAATTATGCATATATATATATATATATATATATATACACACATACATACATGTACATACATACATACATACATACATACATACATATATACAAGTACATATATACATATACAAACATACATACATCATGCATATATACATACATACATACATACATGTACACACTGTGCATACATACATACATACATAATTTATATACAACATACATTATACATATAGCTAAACCATAACTACAAAATCCCCATTTCTATCATTACGAGAAGTGTAGTATTCCATTTGAATGTGTGATAAAGCTATTATTACCTTAATATTATAATATTAAAAAGTGCTGACAAATTTAGACAACAAGGTCACTAAACACCAAAACAAAGTAAAATGTAAAAAATTACAAATATTAGTCTAAAAACGGGTAGAAGTTGTAAATCACACACAGTTTTTCAATTAAACAGCTTGTAATTTCACCACCGATAATAGTACTTAGAATTATTGTTGTTATCTGGAATCATATAATGGTTATATTAAAGTGTCACTCAAATCTAAAGTCATAACAACACCACAGAACACAGAATCCACACTCAGTTGCATACATACCATATTATTCATCCTACACACTTTTATGTTGTGATCTAACTATTCTAAACATGATGCCATATGTGTCTTAATTTGACAACACTTACGCAATCAGAAGCACAATTGGATACTTCAGAAGCTTCCGAAAAAGCTATTTTACCCATTTCACAGCCCACTTGACATTCGTATACCTGAAGATTAAAAAAATGAAGTCACTTTGTACACTATTGTAGTATAATTGTACTACATAAATAATTATTTATGTGGCTTTGTGTGCCTGGAAAGGTGGTTGGAAATTGATTTTCATGTTTTGTCATTGTTAGTCAGCAAGCAGTTATGGGACTGACTGGTTGGTACTGGACACATCTCTGTATATTATTATTATAATATTATATTCATATTGTATTATACATTCATACATTGTATTCACTATTGGTTACTGCTGGTCAGTCCACAGTTAGTGCTGACTATTTTATTGGATTGACTGGTTGACACTCCATTATGGATGGACACATACCTTGGCATAAATTTCACAATGATCTTGTAAGGAATGTGGCGATATTGTCGTCCATTTTGTTCCCATGTTATCATTAAGATCCTACAGTGTTCCAAAATTTATGTACATTAATTAGTGTTGTTTTAGTTAATCAACTATAAGTAAAACCATCACTAATAAATAGGGTTGCACCTATACTAGTATAGGGATCTGAATAGGGGCCTATATTAAAGATATAGGCAGAGTATCGGTATACGCAATTGCATTGCCTATACAGCTTATACAATATTTTTCAGGTTTTGTAGATACATATTGTCAGAAGATGTGTGCAACCAAGGCTGAATATGCCTGTAACTACATGTACAATTTACTTTGGGGCTGAATGTATAGCATACAAACAATAAAATAATTAACACTGCTACCATGCGTGAACAGTTGTAAGCTAGACAAATACATCTATATATTTCACACAGACAATATCAAATCAGATCTGCATACAGGCAATAGGGATTATGAAATATAGGCATATGCTGTATAGGTGCAAACCCTAACAAAACATAACACATGTACTGTAATAACTAATTCCAATAATTAGTTTGTTAACTAAAACTAAAATCCATTTTAGTAAGCCTATAATATTAAATTTTTGAGTAAACCTAACTCAAAATATGTATATCAATCTGTGTTTTACAACTCTACAAATTTAAACCACTAATTACATGTATGTCTGCCCTCTTTAAAAGTTCTTTCATTCCCACCACAACAAATAAGAATCTGTCTAAGGATAGAGTTGACCAAATGCTATTGGATATTATTGTACTGGACAATTAAAAACACAACAATTACTCAACTTACCTCTATACTTAATGTGACCCCTTTCAACACCTAAAAATTAAATAATAACATTTGTAAGTTGTGTATTGGTAATGAAAATATACTACTACATTTAACTAATACTGTGAACAAATCAAGCCATTGCACATCCTTTTTTCTATGCAACCCTCCCTTCCTTCTACCTGACTCTCTTAATGGTTATATTGTACATAATTCTGGGAAAGAAAATATCATAGTTCAATGGATTATACATCAGATACATTAAGTCCACTTTTAATTGCATGTCCTATTTTGCGATTTTAGCGACTAACGTAATAATTACTAAAATTAGTATGTGCTAAAAACGATCATTTTATAATGTATTAGGCGTATTAGGCATATTAGGCATGGCTCAGAAATTCGCTAAACCTATGCATGCTAAATCCGAGCGTTTAAAAGTCACTAAACTTAGCGGACACAATTAATAGTAGGCTTAAAGTAAAGCCAAGTAATAACGTATTACATACACCACATCTCCTTTATCAAGTGTCCCTAACGTCAATGGCGTTCCACAATAATTAGTCATAATTATCCTCAAAAAGGAATCGTTGCTTACTTTTTCTAGACATGAAACTCGACATTTAGCTCGTAGTACCATATCATCCTCGTTAATTGTGACAAAGTCAGAAGGTGCTATACATTCTGGTATGACAGATGGCGATGGTGATGGTGGTATGCCACTACCCGACCCAGATTCTTCTCTTGATCCTTCTCCAGAACCAGAACCATAACCATAACCATAACCAGAACCAGAACCATTCCCATAATCCTCTACCATAGCAGATCCCTCCAAATCAGAAAGCTCTTTTGAGCATCTAGCGGTCATAACAAGAAACACTATCGTGTAGAGCCACGGGGTAAAAAAGTGACTTCTACTCGTTACAGGTCCAGGTATCATCTTGATTCTCCTAAGAATGACAAGTAATAGACATCAACTTTAGAACCAAGTATCTCAAACTATTTTGAAAACTGGTATTATATATATAATCATTGTAACACTCTGGTAACTTGAAACAACACACTACTTACACCCACAATAATTGTTTTGCAGTTTGTGCGCCGCCTCTTCCGGCGCTGCCGGCCTTCGCGATTCGATCGCGCTCGCGCGCATAAGATGGGTGGGCACTATAAGTGCGCGAAATTTTTTATTATGTAACAAATGGAATATAAACTAAGATATGTCAGAATAAAAGTTTACACCTCTGTAAAGCCACAGAGACCTGTTGAAGAAGGTAAGCACTAGTTTTTGGTTCATATGTATACGAATTCGTTTATCCAGTTGTTTAAAAAACGGCTCCTGAAGTACATCTGAAATGAAGTGATTTCGGGGTTCTGGCAAGGAATAGGTATCTGTCAATTTTCTTTCTGCAATTTATATACGGACCAGCAATGGCTCTTGCTTCAGTGAGGGGGGTGAAGACTGTCATGGTACACATGCTTGCATACCGTGCACCCTATTAGGGGGGTCTGGGAGCATACCCCCAGGAAAATGTTTAATTTGGATTCTCTGAGATTGCAATCTGAGAGCTAAAATGAGATCATATGAAAATTAATACAAGCAATCATACAGCAATGAGTACAGCTAACTATTATCAACATGCACATTAGTCTAGTAATGTATAATATTACTATGTAGTATATGATAAGTATTTAGCTATAAAGTGGGCTAGGCCTCTGCCCCCTTTGTTTTCTCCTCTCTTGCAGTGGCCATGGTGACTTGGGTCCTAATAGGAAACTGTCTCGGCAAGTAACATCCCATACAAGTGAAGCCCTTCCTTGGTGTGACAGTGACATCGCAGTACCCTTCAAAATGAATTGTGTTTCCAAGTATTCATTTGTTATCAGATCAGACATCTACATCGGTATACATGACCTCACTTTTATCCAGAAAACATAATAATAATTATTATAATGAACAATTAATTAAACAGTTTGGTGATGTAGGGTTGCACTTTTAGATAGAATCTAATTAAATGCAATAGCTTGGTATATATTATTATAAAGATATCACCAGTTTCACACAGCACAATAGCAGTCAATCAAAGTTTCATTGAAACAGCCCAAGAGGACAGACATGTATAGAAATTAGGTTAAAAAAACTGAGCTGAAAACGAAAAATATTCCTAAACTTAAAATCTATGTTTAAATTACTAAACAGTTCACAAATGGTACAAAGTTCAAAGTTACAGATAACAGTGCGCATGCGCCTTATTAATTAATTAAAATGGCGTCATGAGTGAAAGCTATTCTGTACACACTGCCATATGATCACACATTTGCTAAAGTGATAGATCACTGCTAGACTATACTGAATAACGAAAAATAATAATTTTTTAAGTTTTCGTTTATGAGATAAGTCACAAATAACTGTGATTTTGGAGATATTTGTATCGGGCTGAGGGTAAAGACACTGACAAAATCATGGATTAAAAACAGAAACTTTAAAACTCAATTGCAGTGACAGAAAGATTCGTCAATTCTTACTACCTCTAGAAACATTGAAATGCATCAGAAAACTTACTAGTGTCTGCAACAAATATGTTAGAAACTTACAAGGGGACTAAACTTTTGTCTCTTCACACCCACTTTTGGCACACCTATTTTTAGCATGTTCAATCAGATAATGTGCATTTTGCATACCATAACCAAAATAAGTTCAGGACCAGAGGTTCAATTGAACCGACCCCCCGTGGCCAACAGGCCTGTGTTAGTTTATCATAAAGTATATTTGCGAAAACAAGTTTGGATGAATGTAGGCCTATCTGTTTATATTCATAAAAACTCATGGGAATGTCTGCAATGTTGTTATAGTAAATTAGCTACATGTGAAAATTGTATATATTCAATTCAATTATACATGCATCATTAATTGTTATAATTGATTGTAGTATGATGATTATTACTACAGCTACTATAGAATTTGTCCAATAATGTACAGTGTCTTGTATATAAACTGCTAACATCTTATGATCATTATTATTTTTCTTGTTATTTTATCATCAAATTCATCAAAAATGTCACATTTAAACAATAAAAATGTATGTTTCCAATTGTGCAAAAATCTACTTTTGGGCTAACTAAATTTCAAACATTTCATGCATCACATGCATATGGTAAACACCAAAAAACATTGTAACCCCAAAACTATCTGGGAAGGTACCTTAAAACATGTTTTACAGTGAAATGATATCCTCATATAGTAATGTACATAGTTTGCATTTCACTCATGATTTATCATAGCCTTAGGGTTATTAGTATGTATGATTCCAGCCACACCAGAGGCTGATATAATTAGATCTATATAGATTATTATAATTATGTAAGTGGTTTGTTTAGTGAGTTTTGTGTGTACAATGCAAAGTGAAATCATCTATTGAAATAATGATTACTACATTTACAATCAAGAGGTTAGCATCTACATGAATATACGTATCATAGGCATAGGAAGATGTTTTTAAATGGAGGGGCACCATTTAGCAATAATAACTATTACATGTACTAAACTACTGACCTCACCAAAATTTAAGGGGGTGCACCAGCCGCTGGAGCACACTCCAAACCCACCCCCACTCCTTCCTGTGCCACTGCGTACATCTGTTTCATAATTATAGCCATTTACTTCAAATCTTATTTATTCATTTTACATTTCATGCTATTTACACTTTGCAAAGATGGAATTAAACTACTTTATGTGTTGGTAGTCATATTATAGTAAACATTATATAGCCTTTTGTAATTGTATGAGTTTCAATACTAATAATAAATTATGCTCCTTACGTAAATGTACAACAATTACTGATTTCTCTTCTTGCTTGGTTAAAGTAGTAAATTATTTCTTTTAATCTTGATCTATGCTTACTAGTGTACATGCCATAATAATGAATGTCAACACAAAAACCAATACAATGTATATAAATCCATTTGTACAGCATATGTTATTGTTATAACTACAAATTCATGTACACAATAATTATTTTGTTGTTTTCAAATGGGAATGATAATAATATGCCAAAGGTTATACCTACACACATGCTGACAATTGGAATGGATTACGACTTGACAGCTGATGCTATCAAATGAATGAGAATTGAATTCTATGTTGCCGTGGAATGGTACAATTCCAAAGCAATTCCATTTTTGAGAAGGAACATACTGTATTGGAGAAAGGTTTAACAGTGATGATTGTTTATGTTTAAACAATATTTTAATGTTATTATTCATTATTGTCCTTGAATTTTGAATGCTAAAACTCATTATAAATTCTCTTGCTCTAATTAGCTAATGTGGAATTGTGTAGAGGAATGCATAACGCTACGTAACTTAGGATAAATGGAATGATCTGAGTTCTGTTTGAATGGAATTGAAATCTCCCATTAATTTACTGGAATTGAGTTGAAGCATTTGAAATATGAATCTGATTTAAATCATTCCACATCTTGTCTTCAATTCCAAATCCCCTGTAAGGAAGCATTGAGAAAAATAGAACTGATGAATGTGGAACTGCTGAATGTTAAAATAACCTATTACAGTGTTTACAGTGTGCATGCAAGAATATATGCATGACTTCCAATGAACATTTACATTTACTACATTTATCGGTCATTTACTATGCAGTCACCACTATTCACAACCATACCATTCTGACCTTGTTTGCATACATTCGGCAGTGTAATTTTATTATGTTATTATTATTATTATAAGTACTACTTTACTCAGAACGTGTTAATATGTTCGCAGTACTTTTGCTAAAATTTGCAGTACTAATCAAAAGAGACTTTGTTGTGGATAGTGGTAAGTTGATGGCTCCACTAATTACTTACCCGCATCCTGAGCAATACTATGCGTATATAAACGTCATTATCACTGATTGGACTACACAATAAACTTTCTGTGTGATGATGGTTTCCATTGGAGGAGAGATGTTAATTATTCTAGTTGTCCTGTTTACAGTGATCACTCAAGTTACATCAAATACTTGTGCGCAGATGGCTGAGCCCTGTGAGTCACTACTTGTATATCGTGTGTCTGACTACCTATATATATATATATATATATATATTATATATATATGCGTATATTTCAGCAGTTTATGAGCTCACAATCTTAGTCACACATTAGGGCTGCTGGTTTCGTGCAGAATTTTTTGTCAAAGAGGAGAAAGAATTGATGGGATCTGCACTATGCATATGCATGGTATATAGGCTTGTAGCTGAGATACTGTTGCTGCATATTGATATAAAGTTTGTCTGTATGTAGGCTTGTAGCTGAGATAATGTTGCATATTCACGTAAATTTTGCCTGCACTCTGGGTATGTAAGCGTGTAGTGGAAATACTGTTGCATATTGAGGTAAAGTTTGTCTGCACTCTGGGGTATGTAGGCTTGTAGCTGAGATAATGTTGCATATTCATGTAAATTTTGTCTGCACTCTGGGTATGTAAGCGTGTAGTGGAAATACTGTTGCATATTCATGTAAATTTTTGTCTGTACTTGGGGAGTATGTAGGCTAGCAGTGAAGATACTGTTTCATTTTGATGTAAATTTTGTCTGAAATCAAATTGACAAACTCATGTGCTGTATAAACCCTGGTATCCCTATTTATCAATGTGTCTTCATAATGAGTATACAAAATTATGTTTGTTTTTTAATAGTATGACAATAGTGATGACTTATAGCTATAGTATAGTATGCGTTTCTCATTACAGTTTAAATATAGCTAAGCTTACTAAAGGATTTTACTAAAAGCACCCATTATTGGCTGATTAGTTTACAGTTTAATTAACCAAAATTCAAACAGTAAATAGTATAATTACAGAATCATTATAAAACACACTTTATAGTGCTAGCGTACTCTTTGTTTTACCAATAATTGTAGAATTAAATAATGTGTCGTAATTTTATGAAGAATTCCACACATAATAGATAGGCTAGATAGTATGTGGCTTTTGTAGTGTAGTCAATGAATCTACATGTTGGTAATTTATAACTGTGTATTCGTATACCACAAATATGCAGTTATGGATAATGTCGCATATATTGACGATCGCTGTAAATATGTCCTAATATCAAAATATATATATATCCAGCCACTAGGCCCCATGCATTTATAAGGACAGTATGAAATGAATTAGTCAGTAGTTTTAAATACTAGAACCACATATATAGATACCAGTGGTCAGGTTGAACGTTTCTGTATATAAGAATTATCTCTCCACTGTATATAGATTCATATCAAACAACAGATATATTGAGTATTACTGTTGATTGTGGTAGCGGTAATACTACAGCCACGGTACACTGGACTACAGATGATGAGTTGAGTTTGGATACTCTACATAACTTGGAATATAATTGTACAAATATTTCAAGTGGAGACCTGGTAAGACTGATGTGATATATTATATATATATATAATATATATATATATATGTTATTTATTTAATTATTTATAATGTTACATTTAATGTGAAGAAGATAGATATAATTTATAATGAGAGAGTATAACTTTCATTCTCTAATGATCTATACTTGCATTGTGGGAAGCAGCTGACTGTTTTAAAATGCATCACAAGCTTACAAAGCAATGTTAGGAATGTATCTAGGCAAATGTGGGAGATTAAGTATGAAAAATAACACCATGCATTCACTATTTTTATATACACTGTAGCTGCCTGGTTATCCAAATAGTATAATTACTTGGGGTGAAATAGGAGGTTCTGAAGCTGGTTCACAACCAGTTAAACCTGATTCATATATTGGTAGCAAAGGTGTGTACTGTACATTTGGAGGTTGTATACTTCAAGAAAATTGCTGGTACATCATTGAAGATACTCCAATTTGTAATCCACCAATTGGTGAGTTATATTACAATTATTAGTACTAATAATTATGTTAGACTTTCTATAGAAACTATCATTGTCTCTTCCACTGAAATTCTATTGCCATCATCATCTGTTGTAGCTGTTGCCACAACACCATTAGCATCCTCTAC
The DNA here is from genome assembly GCA_947044365.1 of Petrosia ficiformis. Lineage (NCBI taxonomy): Eukaryota > Metazoa > Porifera > Demospongiae > Haplosclerida > Petrosiidae > Petrosia > Petrosia ficiformis. Next base: position 3,942,669 of record OX345653.1, on the reverse strand, counting down.
AAACATAGCCTCATCATCTTCATACTTCTCCTCCTCTTCCTCCTCTTCGTATTCCTCTTCCTCCTCTTTGTACTCCTCTTCCTTCTCCTCCTCCACATCTGTTACACAATCCACTACATCATCCACAGCTCCAAGCGGTAAGCAGGAATCTAAATCATACTTGTTATGTATAGTATCACTCCATCATTCAATATAGATATAAATGCATCCGTTGTAATCCCAATCCTTATACCAGCAATACTTGTAGTAGTATTTGCAGGTGTATTTATAGTAATTCTGATAATTATATGCCTCACTTACCGAAAATGGACAAAAAGGTATTATGATATATTATATTATCTGTATCAATTTTCATATGTGATTTCTTTTTCATCATTTCAGACATCAAGATAAGCTTAACGATGTACGTAAGAACATTCATAAACCAATAGATAATATTAGAGATAATATACTATATACAGTACCTGAAAGTATTAAGTTTGCATACTATCACTGTACTTCCATTGACTACAGTGTACTTTGTGAGTGAAGTACATTGTACTTTGAAAGTACTACACAGTATTACACCTTAGTACTGTGCTATCACGTAAAGGGAATTCAAACATTACTATGATTACAGTATAAAGTAGTACTTTATGCAGCTCCCATCATAGTATGTAAACTTACTAAAGTTAGGTGCTGTAAGTCTGCTCTAGCTGCGTATACTGTATAGAAGTCGGTTTGGCAACTTTTAGTTGTTGTATGTCTAACATTAGGCTTACAGAAAAAGCATTTAGTATTGATTAATTAATACATGATAATTGAATTAACTACATTAATTCAAGTGAAATTAGGTTGCCAGGTTGTATGATATAATTCATGATAGGAAACGGAATGTATGCATACCTTCTAGATATAGTTATTATAGTAGATTAATTTAGTTATAGTTCAAAGTGATATTTATAATAACATTACTATAATTACATATAGTCTGTTCTATCTATGTATATATACATTGTAATTTCCGCATCGTCAAGGTCATGTAAATGTTATAAACAACTTTCTGCCAACAAATGCCTATGTATACCATTGTATATGAATACCATTGTATATGAATACCATTGTATATGAATACCATTGTATATGAATACCTTTGTATATGAATACCTTTGTATATGAATACCATTGTATATGAATACCTTGGTACATGAATACCTTTGTATGAATACTTTGGTATATGAATACCATTGTATAGTAGACTTCAAAATTATTGCAACATGAAAATAAGTGGAATCCACGTAAAATGTGGATTCCAATACTAGAAAACCACTTCATGAAGTGTTAGTTGATTTGGATTTCAAAACGAAGCCATAAAAACCACTCTATTTTGAAGTCTACCTTATATGAATACCATTGTATATGAATGCCTTTGTTTATGAATACCTTAGTATATGAATACCATTGTATATGAATACCTTTGTTTATGAATACCTTAGTATATGAATACCATTGTATATGAATACCTTTGTTTATGAATACCATTATATACCTTTGTATATGAATACCTTAGTATATGAATACCATTGTATATGAATGCCTTTGTATATGAATACCATTGTATATGAATACCTTTGTATATGAATACCTTTGTATATGAATACCATTGTATATGAATACCTTTGTATATGAATACCTTTGTATATGAATACTATATAAGAATACCTAAAGGTCATGTACACGATGACCTCAGAAAAAATGTTCATAACTTCAGTTTTGGAATAGCTAACAATCTTTTTTTTTTTTTTACTTGCACTGTTTTCATATAATTATCCTTTGTTTTTGGTGTATGTCTAATTTCAATCCCTTATTATAATTAACCTTATAATTACTCTTATGACATCACACTATACACTATATTACAAAGTCATCACATCCTATATTACATATAAAGTCATCACATCTTGTTCTGTGGTCATCATGAATGTGAACTGACTTTAATCTATTTTCCTACTCAGACCTCTGGCAGTCAATTTAATGTATATCATATGGATGAAATTAGTTTGACTGGATCTGTCATAACAATTTTACAATCCTTGGAGATGAATGTTGGGCAACAAAAGAAATCACCTTCACCAAAACTTAGTACCGAAAAAGACCACCATGAATACACACCAACTCAAGAATTTGAGTTTACAAACAAAACATTTTTGACAACAAAAATTAGTACCGAAAAAGACCACCATGAAAACACACCAACTCAAGAATTTGAGTTTACAAACAAAACATCTTTGACAACAAAAATTAGTACCGAAAAAGACCACCATGAAAACACACCAACTCAAGAATTTGAGATTAAAGAAACATTAAACATTTCTACTGTAAATGTTTCATCTGAAACACTTAACATGAATATATCAAAAGATGTCTCATCTGAGGAATCTGTTGATACTTCTGAAATTGTATCATTCCCAGACTCTGTTTCCACTACAGTCCCTGATAAATCCAAAACGCAGACTGTTAGTGATAGCAAATCTAAAGTGCCCAATAAACCAGCCACTCCTAATTTCACTATGTCACAAGATGGCTATATAGATTCACCTCCTGTCATGGTACCAAAGATAGACACAAGTTTGTCTGTTACAAGTACCGGATATTTGTCAGATGGTGTCAATAGTGAATCAGTTACCTCTTTCCCTTCTAACCACTCTAGTGGTTATATATCTCCTACACATTCCAGAGTTTCATACAGCGCTTTTTCACAATACATTTCTTCAGAGTCATCCACAGTGTCAACTTCGTTTGATCCAACAAACAAAGAACTTAGTGATAGCAAATTTGAAGTCCCCAATAAACCAGCCACTCCTAATTTCACTATGTCACAAGATGGCTATATAGATTCACCTCTTGTCATGGTACCAAAGATGGACACACGTTTGTCTGTTACAAGTACCAGATACTTGTCAGATGGTGTCAATAGTGAATCCGTTACCTCTAACCACTCTAGTGGTTATATATCTCCTACACATTCCAGAGTTTCATGCAGTGCTTTTTCACAATACATTTCTTCAGAGTCATCCACAGTGTCAGCTTCGTTTGATCCAACAAACAAAGAACTTAGTTATAGCAAATCTGAAGTGCCCAATAAACCAGCCACTCCTAATTTCACTATGTCACAAGATGGCTATATAGATTCACCTCTTGTCATGGTACCAAAGATGGACACACGTTTGTCTGTTACAAGTACCGGATATTTGTCAGATGGTGTCAACAGTGAATCAGTTACCTCTTTCCCTTCTAACCACTCTAGTGGTTATATATCTCCTACACATTCCAAAGTTTCATACAACACCTTTTCACAATACATTTCTCCAGAGTCATCCACAGTGTCAACTTCATTTGATCCAACAAACAAAGAAGGAATTGATTTTACTATTGTTGATTATCAATACAGAGAAAATGAAGGATGCAACTGGGGGAGCTCTGATCAAATCGATTTCTGTGATACTATTATTGGCGAAGATACTGAAGAGATGCCTCACTGTACCACTTTTAATACTGATATTGGAACTGAGTTTAATAATGACTATGTCGATACAAATGGTAAGATATTACCACCAAGAAATCAAACTAACATTCGCAAGAAATCATTTGATAGTTTACAATTTGATGATATTGATTTTGTTTAAATAAGTTTTATGAATGTCTTGTTTTTTTAGAATGTGATGTTTATTTTTGTGCAATTGTAAAAATCATTCATTCAGAAATAATAACTATTACAAAAATTAAGGAGGAGTGGCTATAATTTACCACACTTCTTAATTCCCAAATGATGAAGAAAAAAAATCGCAGTAGAGCTGAGAATTTACTTACTGAAGATAAATGGATCACAAAACCAAGACTAGTGGTTATTGCATTAGGTAATTAGTTAATAGTAATAATGCACATTAATTATTGAAATATGTAATGATACTAAATACTATTTCATTCTATTTCATCTATAGCTGTGCTTGTTGGAGCAATACATAGGTGAGTGTACATCCATTTAGAAAAAGATCTTACTGTCCCATTTTTTTCATAGCGCACATATTTATCATTTGTTTGAGAATGATCGTTACTTCTCTGCTCTCTCTTCACTTGAGAGAGATCTCTCTTTCAGAACAGAAATGGTTTGTTATACAAAATTAGTGTTGTTTTAATTAACTGTTGTTAAGTCTTATAGCTATAATTAATACGAAAATTGGGCAACTTATATTAGTAGTCAGGATACCAGCCCAGGAAGGATCTGGCCTGCTTAGTACGGAATGTAATTAACGCTTTTCAAATTGTGAATGGTGTGCATGGATGGATGCTTACATGTTTCTTTTGTCAGGTCAACTTTTATATTCTAAACTATCGGATTCTAACTTACTTAAGAAAACTCACTGATGTATCATTAAACTTCGTAATGGCCCAGAACGCAACAAGGCAAATGTTTGAAAATAAATTATTATAATTAACAGTAGCAAGAATTCAGGCTACGTTGCACAAACCATTAGTACTAGATAAGTCAGACCTCGAAAGGAGCTGGTCTCCATACTAGGGCAATTAACTGAAACATTTTAAAATTGTTTATGTATGTTGACAACTAAAGTCTATTCACATTCATGATGACCTCAAAATTAGGTTATTATGACTATATATATACAATAGTGTATAATGTCATATGTTAACACATGATTTATACTATAACTCAGGAAATTTGACATACATAAAAAAGAACAGAAAGGATAATTATATGAAAATTGTACAGGTAAAAGATTGTTGGAGATTCCAAACTAAAGTTATGAACATTTTTTTGAGGTCACAATGAACGTGAATTACCTTTATATACTGTAATTAAAGAGTGGTCTTTGATGCAAACACATGACTATATACATACATCCATATTTGGAATTATTAAGAGTGGTCTTTGATGCTAACATCATGACCATATGGATACATCTATATTTGAAATAGTAATTATTAAGAGTGGGTCGTTGATGCAAACATCATGACTATATGCATAAATAATAATTAGTACTGAGTGGGTTGTTGATGCAAACATCATGACTTTATGCATACATATTTGACTAACCCTCGCCCACATAGGCGGAGCAGAGGGTTATTGTAATCATTAGTACTGTACTCAATATACTAGTGTTGTTTTATTTAACTAAGACTAAAATTAAAACCCTTTTTAGTTAACCCATTCTACTTTTACTAAATCTTGTTAGTAATTGAGGAGAACTAACTAAAATTAACAAATATGTGATTTGATGAGTCACTAACTTTTATACAGATTAGATATCACCAGATACTTCGATTATCTTTAGTCACACATTTACAAGAACAGAATGAAGAAATATTTTCAGTAATATTGTGGTTAGGACACTAATGAAACAGTGTTATTTAACCCATGTTACATATATGTAGGGTTACATTACTTAGTTCAGGAGTGTATCTTGAAAACTAACTATAACTAACTAAAGCAGTTTTGTGATGAAACTAACTATAACTAAACTAAAAGTAACATGATTGATGAGGAACTAACTGAAGCAAAATCTCTAAACTACAATAATGTTGTTATAGTTTGACAATAATGACCACTTTTAGTTATAGTTATAGTATTGGGCTTACTAAAAGGGTTTTAACTAACTAAAAGTACCCACTATTGGCCAACTTCATTTTTGTTAGTTACAGTTATTACAATAGACTTGTAATTTAATTATAGATTAAGTAGTTACAAAACCAGAGGTATAGTAACTAAAACAACACTAATCTAGAAGCTAGTATAATTAAGTGTCGAATATATTAATTTTTTATTGATAATACTTTTTATTATATGTAATATTTCTGACATATTTTCCAAGAAAGAAGTGTCTTCACATATAATTATTGATATCTACAGGGTCTGTACTATTCTTATTATAAAACTGTCATTGAGGCAAGTAGTTTCACTGAAGGTGTCAATAGATTGGTATATGATAATATCACAGAGTATCCTGATATTATTAATACTTTGAAAAGGTTTAACCTTTATCCTGAGGTATCTATCCATTTATCTACTCACTTTTATCCATTTATCACTGTTCATTGTATATCTGAATTATCTATCTATCCATTCAATTGATCCTTCCATTGGTCTGTTCAATTCATTGATCGATCTTATGATTGATCATGTGATTGATCATGTGATTGATCATGTGTTTGATCTATCTTTTCAAGTGATAATTAATCCATTCATACATGATTCATTCATTATGTCATTTATTGTCTATAGTGATCCATATCTATTTTTGATCATGTGATCTATTCATTGAGATATCCTATATTGATCCAGGGATCCCTTTTTGATCATGTGATTTATTCATATAGCTATTCCCATCTATCTTTCGTATTCTATTTCTGTGCAGGTAGTTCTAGGTGGTATGTATCGTGTTGTGTCACGACTCCTGGCACCTTTTGAAATCAAATCCATTGAATGTTACCAAATACAACGAGGATATGGTCAACCTCCTATTGAAACTTGTTCAGGTATGTAATTACATAATAATAATAAACAATGTCTGATATCTTCTTACTATAATTATTTATGTATGTATGTATGTATGTATGTACATATGTATGTACGTACATGTATATACGTATGTATGTACGTATGTACATATGTATGTATGTATGTATGTATGTATGTATGTATGTACATACGTATGTATGTATGTACATACATACGTATGTATGTATGTATGTATGTATGTACGTACGTATGTATGTATATATGTATGTATGTATGTATGTATGTATGTATGTATGTACTTATGTATGTATGTATGTATGTACGTATGTATGTATGTATGTATGTATGTACTATGTATTATGTATGTATGTATGTATGTATGTATGTATGTATGTACATATGTATGTATGTATGTATGTATGTATGTACTATGTATTATGTATGTATGTATGTATGCATGTATGTATGTACATATGTATGTATGTATGTATGTATGTACTATGTATTATGTATGTATACCCACATGTGTATATTCTTTGTCAGGTATTGGTGATCCTCATTATTTTTACATATATTGTGTTTTTGGATTAAACTCTCTTCTACCAGTGGCCATTTTATTACTTTCACTATACCTGAGGTTAGAGCGATCATCAGTTCATTATCATTCATCTTTTAACAGACTGAGTCCAGGGCTGGACTGGGACTGGGACTCAAATTAGAATTATTAAAACTAGTTTTGATTACGTAGAGTAGTTGTACATAATTAAATGATCTCAACCTCACAGTTTTGTAATGACAGGATGTATTAAATAATTTCTATAGTAACCAGAATTGAATCCAGATATAGTAATGGAATGTACATTATTATGTATTGATAATTCCAATTCCATTCATCCCTCTTTCCTCAAATCATTCATCTGTCTGTCCATCCATCTATCTATCCAGCCATTGTTCCATCCATGTATCTATCCATTCATCTATATATCTATCTATCTATCTATCCATCCTTTTATCCATCCATCCATTCTTCTATATATCTATCCATCTATCCATCCATCCATCCATCCATCTATCTATCTTTTATATATCTATCCATCAATCCATCCATCTATCTGTCTATCCATCCACCCATCTATCTATCTATCCATCCATCCATCCATCCATCTATCTATCTATCCATCTATCTATTTAGTGAAAATCTTCTAGGTGGAATAGTTTCTGTGTTAATGTTCTTTTATAATCATGGTGAGGTGAGTACTAATAAAAGACTGACATATCGATATCACAAACTTCAGAAACATATTTCAATGTCATCAGGCAACCAGAGTAATGTGGACACCACCTCTTAGAGAAAGTTTCTCAATGCCTTTCCTTTACTTACAGCTGTTAGTAATGACATGGATTATTAAGTAAGAAAAAACACTTATACATGATCATGTGATCATCATATGTAATCAACGTACATGATCATGTGATCATATGTAATCAAAGAATACATGATCATGTGATCATATGTAATCAAAGAATACATGATCATGTGATCATCTATATGTAATCAACGTACATGATCATGTGATCATATATAATCAAAGAATACATGATTATACTAATTTATTGTTGTTTTTTTTTTCAATTAATAGGAAGAAATGTTCTGTCCTAACTGATTACATCTTGTATGGAGTAATATCTCTCTTGTTTATGTTGCCATGGCAGGTATATTAGTACCAGTCAAATCATAATTAAATATATATGTCAGTGAATAGATGAATGAATGGATAGGTGGGTGGATAGATAAATGGATACATGGACTGATGATTGATAGATGTGATAGAGGGATAGATGGATGAATGAATTGATAGTTGTTAGACTTACAGGAATCAATTAATAATTCTCTCTCTCTCTCTCTCTCTCTCTCTCTCTCTCTCTCTCTCTCTCTCTCTCTCTTAGTTTGCTCAGTTCACACTACTAACACAAGTATGTCAAAGAGACTCAATGTCTTCCCTAATTATTCACATATAATACTCATCTACATGTAGGTATTATGTCTACAAGCTGTGTATAGTATCAGACTGATCCCTCAAACAAAATTCATAGCTCTTTTATGCAGTTTGGGAGTGAGTAATTGACTCTTCAATACTTATACTCACTAACATATTCACTAACATATTTTTATCTTTCCTAACAGATAACATTGTTGTTCAACACAGTTTTGCAGTTTGGTAATGCTCTTCTTCTATCTTCCTACCTTGCATGCTCTATACCTGCTTGCTTAGTGAGTATAAATAAATACTAGAAAAGAAACATGTTATTATATCTAAATGGATCGATAAATGGATAAACAGAGGGATGGATGTACAGACAAACAAACAGACATGTCGACACCCTCATTACATGTGGATACCCTCATTATTATGATCTATCTATTATACAGGTTATAGCAAGTCTCCAAAATCTGTTTAATAAATTACATTGGACTCCATTGATAGCAGTAAGTAATGGATATACTACATACACAGTGGTTACATAATATACACAGGTGTTACATAATTTGGTTTGGTGAGAAAAAAAAATTCAAAACAAAAAATGTAATTTGATGAATTAAATTAGTAATTGAGTTTACCATTAAAGGAGCTGTTTATTCTTTAGATCAAATAACTACATGTAACCCTCCACCAACACACACGCACATTGGCAGAGCGCTGAATGTAAACATGAAATAAGTAATAATTAAATTTGCCTTTAAAGGAGCTGTTTTATTCTTTAGATCCAATAACTGCATGTAACTGTCCACCAACTCACACACGCACACACACGCACATTGGCAGAGCGCTGAATGTGTTACTGTTTAGATCACATAACTGCATGTAACACTCACCCCCATACACACACACACATACACATACATATATAGGCAGAGCACTGAATCTAAACCTGAAATGAGTTTACCATCAAAGGAGTTGTGTGTCCTGAATGACTGTTTGTTTCCACACCACTGCACACATACATAGGCAGAGCTAAACATATTGTTTTAGTAAATGAGAACCTATCCAAACTAAAAAAGCGCACAAACAAGATTGGGAGAGTACTTAAGAAACACCCCATATAAATGATATAACATAATTAAGTGTATTACTTTGTATCTGCTATTTCCTGTACCTCAACTACTACCTTACTTCATATTAATTATAACAGTATTACATATAATTATAATATTATGTATACTATCTGTACTTATTTCGGTAATCCTTTTTTTTCATCTCTAGTTTTGTGAGTTGATAGTTGCTGTAACATTCACAGTGATAATGAAAGGGTTTTTAAGCTTTCAACTTGGAATCCAGGATGATGTTAGTATGTGTGTTTATCTGTTTTGTTTATCTGTTTGTGTCTATTTGTCTATTCTATTTGTGTCTTTGTCTATTCTGTTTGTGTCTGTTTGTCTGTTCTGTTTGTGTCTTTGTCTATTCTGTTTGGTGTCTTTGTCTATTCTATTTGTGTCTGTTTGTCTATTCTGTTTGTGTCTGTGTCTGTCTAGTCAAGTGATGTCCAAGATTGCCATCAAAGACTAAGATCACTTTGATACTGATTGAACCCTAACCACAAGGAAACCCTAACCTACCCCTGACCCTACCCTAAATGAACCACATAATGATATTCTGATGTACAGATTCTGAAATCTATTATACTCAGGCAGAAGTAATTAGGCCAATTAATTCAATTAATGCAGGAAACTCCTCCCATTTGATGGCTTCCTGTCACTTACATATTGTAAATTATTTGCTGTCACATGCTTGAAAAGGATGTCTTTTGGAATAATTAGCATAATTGATATCACAGAGTTATAATCAAAAGAATTTGAAATATTGATTGATTAATTGATTAATTGTCCCAGCCCTGCTAACTAGTGTATATTACACTGACTTAGGAGGTATTAGTAATAGTAATAGTAATATACTGATTTTTAAGGAAATAATTTTCTTAAAAATCAGTATATTACTATTACTACATATATTACTACCTCCGTCAATGTAGTATATTACTATTCCTATTACAGCCCAAATCAGTGTTACTGTTGTGGATTACTATAGCATTGAGGTTTCTTTGACATTCTGTCATGTTTTAAACTTAATGACCATTGCATTTAATAATGATCATGAGTTTTTCAAAAAGAGAATTAATAAGTCTGTACCTTTCTGGCCGAGAACATTTCCCTCCAATACTCTCTACTGACCCTACATATTACGTAAGGTCAATCACTATCACTATTACTTCAACATTGAGACATTGTATATTACTATTACTAATACTATTACTTGACTATCTATTACTATTACCACAACATTGAGATATTATATATTACTATTACTAATACTATTGCTTGACTATCTATCACTATTACCTCAACATTGAGACATTGTATATTACTATTACTAATACTATTACTTGACTATCTATTACTATTACCACAACATTGAGATATTATATATTACTATTACTAATACTATTGCTTGACTATCTATTACTATTACCTCAACATTGAGACATTGTATATTACTATTACTAATACTATTACTTGACTATCTATTACTATTACCTCAACATTGAGATATTATATATTACTATTACTAATACTATTGCTTGACTATCTATTACTATTACCTCAACATTGAGACATTGTATATTACTATTACTAATACTATTACTTGACTATCTATTACTATTACCTCAACATTGAGATATTGTATATTACTATTACTAATACTATTACTTGACTGTCTATTACTATTACCACAACATTGAGATTATATATTACTATTACTAATACTATTGCTTGACTGTCTATCACTATTACCTCAACATTGAGATTATATATTACATAGAACAATAATGATGTATTTTACTCTCTTTTCTTGGAGTACAATATTGTGGTAATTAAATCAGTGGTATAGTAACCACATCCTTAGGTATAATTTTAAGAATGATGTAACAGAATGTTGTCATGAAATGATGTCATGAAATGATGTAATGCATATCCAATTCTCATGAAGTATATTACAATAGACTTTCTATACATAGTGTAATAATAATTCATAAAATATCATGTGCCTAGCATGCTAGCAAAAGGCGCAGAAACGATTAACAAACAAACACAACAAACAAGCAGCCACAATGGCTTTGAAATTTCAAAGTGTATGTAATCCTACAATATCTTTATCAGTTTTTATAACTTCTAATTGGTTTGTCTAGGCTATTTCTCTTTACGCAAATGATTTGATACAGTAATTAGGAAATAGACAGCAGTTAATTAGGAATAAATTTTGTGTGACAAATCTGGTCATAACTCGCTGAATGCTGCTCATTTCTTAGGCTCACATTGGAGCGATATTGCTCTCTAAATTCACATCATATCAAGACTTTCATACACAACTATACACTTGTTCAGCTGAATTTGATTTCATCTCACTCATTTACTTTGGAAAACTTTCTCTTACTCTTCTCTTTCCCATCGTCTTTTTGATAATCTCTAATATAGGATTCCAAGTTAGTTACAAGTTAAAGGTCATTCTCATTTACCATGACCTCGGAAAATTGTTCACAACTTTAGTATTGGAATGACCTCAATCTTTTTATCTGCACTATTTTCATACAATTATCCTTTCTGTTCTTTTTAGTGTATGTCAAATTTCAATCCATTGCTTCATTATTGAGTTACAGTACAATCATGTATTAACCTTATGACATTATCTATACACTATATTACATGCAAGGTCATCACATCCCTATTCTGAGGTCATTATGAATGTGAACATACTATAGTCTAATTTCAATGTATCATAGCAATTGGAATTTTAATGTATTGGGATACTCTTCATGGTATATACTAGGATTTTTATTGTATATTATTGGGATACTGTTCATTATATTGTAGTATATTATTGGGATACCCAATCTAAATTATTACAGACTTTATTGCTGGTATTCAATGGTAACCCTCAAATAAAAGAAGAAATCAGTCAGAGCCACGAAAACAAGTCAAACAAGTTAGTAAAACCTGTTTATCAATAATTATTAATAGATTTGTAGATAACTCAACTGAACCACGCTGTAAGACTTGTAGTTAAAATGTTTGACCAGACAAGAATATCATTATGGAATGACTGACTGTATTTATGATTTTCACTTTGTTTTCAACTTTTTTTTTAGAAAAAATGTTAAAGTGGATACCACTGCAATAGAAGTTTGTTTCTGTGTTCATTCATTCATTCATTCATTAATTCATTCATTCATTCATTCATTCCTTAATTCATTCATTCACTCATTTGTTCATTCATTCGTTAATTCATTCTTTCATTCACTCATTCATTCATTCATTCATTCATTCATTCATTCATTAGTTCATGCATTCATTCATTCGTTAATTTATTCATTCATTCATTCATTCATTCATCCATTCATTCATTCATTCATTCATTCATCCATTCATTCATTTTGAACAATTAGATGTATTATAATATAAGAATTCCAAACCAACGTTATAAAATATTTCTGAGGTCAAAGTGAATGTGGATGATTATTAGTGTATGCTCATATGTATCAGTGGTCCATCAATTTCGATCTAATTGATCGGGACATTCTTTATATCCATCTTCAGGCAGCCTATGTTTATCATGCTCTTCAATGTCTGTGTTTCAGTGGAATGGCCATTTTATTAATGAGATTGAAATTGTTTTTAACACCTCAAATGAGTATTTTAGCTGGACTTCTAACAAACACAAAGGTGTGTGTAATAAATACCTTAAGCATACTATTAATTGTATCCACGCAATTTTTAATTGCTTGGATATTTAGCGAATTTCTGAGCCATGCCTAATAAATTCCTAATAAAATAATCACGAAATGTATTTTTTAGTGTGTACTAATATTATAGTGATTATTACAATAGTCACTAAAATGCCTTAAATTAGTACTCACAATTAAAAATACACTTACAGTTTATATGGAGTTTCTGGGAGTTTTTTATGGTAATATGTGAGAAAACAGATCAACAATTATTTAATGAAATGCTTGCAATATTCACTATACATATAATTATATATATAATTATATATATATATATATATATATATATATACACAGTATACTGTATATACTGTATAATTATATATTTGGCAGTTTGTACATTAAGGCTACTAAACTTTAATTAGAAATTAGAAACATGATAATGAACTCACATTTAGAATACCAGTTCATTAATGCTCACTATTCCATATACATTATAGGTTTTCAGAAAATTATCAGGGAATCATCGTGTTTCAATGACTTACATATTGATTATAATCTCCTCTATCAGTGGTCTATGGAATCTTAGTGACCAGATGGTATGTGTTTATATGTCTGTATGTAAGTTATAAACTTCATGGTCACTGGAATCTGATGATTTGTGTGTGTGTACTACTAAGGTTGAAATCTTGATGTAGTAAGTTGTAAGGTTTGTGGATCTGGATGAATAGATGATGTCAATATTTGTTCATGTGAAGAATGTAGTAAGTTGTAAGATTTGTGGCTATTTGGATATAGATGAACAGATGTGGATTTTGGCTACACGAATGAATGATTTCTTTGTTTGTGTGTAAGATTGTCGATTTTGGCTAGATGAACAAATGGTGTAATGTTTTGTGCAAGAATGCACAATGTGTGGTTGGAATATTGATATAGTAGATTACTATACATTATATCATTGTAGAACATACTTGGAGAGTATAATAATCCTGAAATGGAAGGTTTGGTTAGTAAAATTTTCTTTCTTTACGCATTAATAAAACGATATTTTATTTATCAAGGTGAATTGGATTAATTCAAGTACACCAAAAGGTAAATCTTTAGTATACTATATTTAATCTTTAGTATACTATATTTAATATTTAGTATACTATATTTAATATTTAGTATACTATATTTAATATTGTTTTAGTATGACACTTTAGTTATAGTTTTAGCTTCTTTTTCCATCGTTTCTAAGGTCTATTCACATTCACGATGACCTCAAAATTAATGTGATGATTTTGTATGTACTGTAGTGTATATTTTAATGTTATAAGGTTAATGTATGATTATACTGTAACTCAATAATGAAACAATGTATTGAATTTTGACATATAATACAAAAAAGAATGGGAAGGATAATTATATGAAAATGGTATATATAGGTAAAAAGATCAATGATCCTTCCAAACTAAAGTTATGAACATTTTTCTGAGGACAAGGTGAACGTGAAAAACTTTTAGTTAACTTACTAAAAGCATTTTAGTTTTAGTTAACTTATTAATAATCATACATGAAGAAGGCATCATTGCCGGAACATCATGTGCAGTTTCAATTCTTTGTTAGAATAAACTCTTTAGTAAAACATTGATCCATTCACCCTAATAGTACTATTAATAAAGTGCTTGTTATCGGTCAATTTCCATTTTAGTTAGTTACAGTGGATTTGTAATTTTGTTATAATTTAGTTAACTAAAAGTCACAATAAATTTTAGTTATAGTTTAAGTTAACTAAGTCAACACATTAACCAAGACAATATTAGTTACTATTGGTATGTTGTATTTCATAGATGCTGTGTTTGCTGGAGGCATGCCTATAATGGCAACTGTCAAACTAACTACTGGGAGACCAATTGTTAATCATCCACATTATGAATCTAGTGGCATAAGGTAGAACTACAACATGAGATTTAAAATCATTTGAATTCAATTTCAAATAATTTCATTCGTCCTCTGATATATAATTATAACAATTTTTAAACGAGGCCACAAAGAACCATTAAAGTATCGTAGTGATGTTGCTTTAATGACAGTAATCACTTTTAGTTATAGCATGCCTAGTTTGTCACAGCGTTAGTTATTGATTGAACTAAGCTTACTAAGAGGTTTAGTTTTAGAAAAGGTGTTCATTATTGGCCAATTTTTGTTAGCTAGTCAGTGAATACAACAGACCTATATTTTAATCAACTAAAAGTCACAATGCTTTACTAAAAGGGGTTTTAGCTATAGTTATAGTGAGTGACACTAATGAATTATGTATTCACATTTTAGGGAGAGAACAAAGCTGATATATACAATATACAGCAAAAGAGATGCTCAAGAGATCTTCAACAATCTAAGACGTCTACAAGTCCAGTATATCATTATGGAAGATATCTGGTGCAATAAGCAGTACAGACAGGGCTGTGCTTTCCATGATGTAAGATAATAGCTGGGTTAATATTAGTGATCATTAACTAGTGATGTACCCCCCAATAATTGCATTGGTAATCACTGGTCATTATTGGCCATTATTTCTAGTATTGATATCGGTTATTTTTGAAAAATGTAACCGATATTGTAATAAGTGTACTAATAGTGTCAATTCTTGTTATAATATTAATCCCTTTTATGATACTCATAATTATTGAGAAAATGCTCATTTTCATTGAAGGGGGTATCAGTTATCAGTACATATCTAAAGTAATTATCAGATTATCAGAATATCGGTAAAATCCCTTTATTTGGACAATTCATGTCACAATTATGTACTATGTAGTATGTGGGTAGATGTGTTGGCACCATATGTTTGTAAAGAACAAAACATTCATTTCCTGTAGATTTACTTGATGGATTTCCCTCAAGACAAAAACCAGCCAATTTTCTGTCTGCTTGTTACAAAAAAAATCCCGCCTCAATTCAAGGAAGTATTCATTAATAAGAACTACCAGGTGTTGCAGTTAGTCACATAACTGAATTTGAAACACTTATTCATGTAAAATCATTTTGATATTCATGATTACAATTTCTGATTTAAAATAAATATTTTGGATTCATTACATAAATAAAACAATTATTTGACAATCCATTACTTTGATGTAATAAAATTATTTATGAAGATGTGTTTTGTGACATTTGTGCAGATGTGGTGTTGTCAGATATGGAAGATATGTGCTCAGACTGTTCTTTGCCATACATGCTAGGTATATATATCAAAATAGTTTGTACATGTCAGCTAATAGGCGATACATAGTTCAGATATTGGGCACTCAATACTTGCAAAAACTAGGCACTGGCTCAGACTCATTTTCAATAGTTGTGTCTTTTTCTTCTGTACAAAGATCAATTTCAATACTATCTCCTTCAAAGAGAGTATTGTGACGGTCGTTATTGAATACATAGCCATCTTTGCTATCAGGTGCAGAAGAGTTATAATTACTACTTAAGTATTCATCAGACTGGAAATTAGTGCTCCTTATGAAGGAGGATTGCTCTGGATTTTGTAATAGAATATTATCCATACTGTGGTATCTATCGTGAACATTATTGACAATACTTTCTACATTATTAGCAGACGATGTATCCATGTTCTGCAAACAATTGCTGCGACACTCGTCTGAATGGTCTTTAGGTAGGTCTGGAGTTTTTGAAACACTAACTATCATTGATGTGTCATCCAAATCTTCTTTTATTTGTTGACTGTCGGTGAAAAAATGGGTTACTTCTAATGAATGGCATATTGTAAACTGAGATTCAGTCAAACTGATTTCATCGATACATTGAACTTTCCATGTGTTTTCCTGTGACAAAACATGATACATGTGTGTGTACTAACACACCAATGATGTATGTATCAATAGATGTAGTAATATACTAATGGATGTACCAATGGATGTATGTATCAATAGATGTATGTACTAATGAATGTACCAATGGATGTGCTAATGGATGTATGTACCACTAGATGTACAAATAGTTGTACCAACGGATATGTACCATGAATATATTAATGGTGTTTTGTTATGATGTATGGGTATGTACTTCATTAACCTTTTCAAGTTCAAATTGATGTATAACTGTACTTCTTCTGTGGAAATTAAATCACAGTTAATTAATAAATTATTAGGGTTCATAATCATTAATTAATTATGCCATATGCTGAGTTGTGTGTTGGAAATTGATTCATTAATTGTTTTGTTTCAACCAATTTCATCTGTTGTTTTAATCAATTTCATTGGAAAAAAACACAATGATGTTTTCTATCGGTTAGCGAATATGAGTGTATACTCTCAATACTGGATTCACTGGTCTAAAATATAATTAATTATAAACAATTCCACATTATGTACTATCACTACTACCACACAACATTATTGTTCTGTACTATAAATATTACTTCCATTCAAATCTACACTGTAAAAGGAATTGGTTCCTCTAGATGGTTACAGGTGTTTCAATTTAAATCAAGTTCTATTTTGCTCAATGCTGATTTTTCCTGCTAGGTAATACAAGTATATACTAGTTCTTAATCTATCGTGACTATAGTATATAAAGTACATGTCATAATAAAGCATAGTAATAAAAACAGCAGCCATGCAGTGTATAAAGCATAGTATAACTTGTGGTATATTATTATGTGAAATGAACAGATGTTACTTACTCATTTCAGAGTAATTAGTATTTACAATAACAAAATAAATTACTAGGGATTTTCCATTCTTTATTTTGGAATTATCCCATTTTATAGTTCTTGTGAAATGAACAGATGTTACTTACTCATCAGAGTAACTAGTAAAAAATAACATCCGTTGTACCTAAATTACTAGGAATTTGGCATTCTTTATTTTGGAATTGTCATTCCCATTCTATAGTTCATATGAAATGAACAGATGTTACTTACTCATTTCAGAATAATTAAATTACTAGGAATTTTCCATTCTTTATTTTGGCATGTACTTTATAATACAGATCAATATGAAAAGAAATTACAATTACCTATAGCAAGAAAAGAAATCAGTTATTGATTGATATAGTCTCAGGAATATAGTTATTATCATTGTATTGAAACTCATGTAACCAAACAAGGGTTAAAATAATGCATCAATGTTTACTACATATGTATGTATGTATGTACATGCATATGTATAAACATACTCACTTGTTAAGTCTCCTTTTCTTCTGTGTGAGGATGAGGATACTCACTCCAATTGCTAATAACACAAACAGTGGCACAACAATCGATACTATGGTGTTTGTCAATGAGTTAGTAGGTAGGGACAAAGTGACTGTAGAAAAGATATGTATACATACTCCACTTGATATATATATATATATATAGTTTCTAGTAATTTAATTATTATAAACATGAAGTATTATAATTGAGATCTCAACTATATAACTAATTAAACTTCAAATATTATAATAATAATTCACAGACAAATTGAATGTGAATGCGGGAAAGGTCAATCGTACATAGTTATATTTTTGTCGCTGCAATTATTGAGAATTTGTTTGCATACGTTTTTGACACCCACACCTTTTGCACATATTATTATAATATATATATATATATAATATTGTAATGTATGTCATGACTTCACCAATGATACATCAACACTGAATGGCTATAATATTAGTGTGGACATTAGTTATGCCATGATTGGCTTATATCAGGTTGTAATCACCTCACCCATTATTTCACCCTTGATAAACCTGATGTAGTACAGTAACTGTCATGATAAGCCATAATCTTTTTCACAGTGCTATAGAATGATTCATTGCACAGTAGTGCATTGTGACTTGTAATACTTGTTCTGTCATTAAAACTGAATAGACAATATTTATGCCATGGTCAAATGTTTTGAAGCACATGTCATTGTGTGATATCAGGATCATATATTTGTATATATATATATAATATATACCTGCTTTAGGTGTTCTAATATTGAACGGAGGAGACTCAGGTCCAAACCCAATTTCAGTATGAGCCCTTACACTGAAGGTATACATGAAATCCTCCTTTAGCTCAGTAAACAATACACTTAATACAGTGTCATTAACAATAAATGGGTTTTCAGTGACACCTATAACACTATACATAGTGATGATACCATTAGTTTCATTAGCAAGGACTGGTTCCCATGTTACAGAGATAGCAGTCGAGTTCATAATCACAGCTGATAGATTTTGTGGGAACCCAGCAGGTTCTGTTTAGAGACATATATGGAGAGTATATTATAATTATTACATAATATTTCTTCTACCTTCTTCTAAAGTTGCAATTGTGATGGGATCACTATAGTTACCATTGCCCTTTTTATTAAATGCAAGTATTAAGAATTCATATGTCACTCCTGGATGTAAATCATCAACGAATAATTCCTCTTCTGCCCCATCAACTGTCAGATTCACATCACCTCCTAGGAATGAAGGACGAGTGTAGAAAACACGATATCCCAGAATAGAAGCATAGTTATCGAATGGCTCAGTCCATGTTAGTGTGAGATTTCGAGAGGTCAGATCAGTAAAATTAATATTAACAGGAGTATCAGGAACATCTGTGAACAGAAAGCGAATATGCAAAAGACAAAGGTGTTTATGTATCATCATCATTCATAGATAATAATACCTGCTATAGGTGTTCTAATATTCAACGGAGGAGACTCAGGTCCAAACCCAATTTCAGTATGAGCCCTTACACTGAAGTTATACATGAAATCCTCCTTTAGCTCAGTAAACAATACACTGAATACAGTGTCATTAACAATAAAGGGGTTTTCAGTGATACCTATAACACTATACATAGTGATGATACCATTAGTTTCATTAGCAAGTACTGGTTCCCATGTTACAGAGATAGCAGTCGAGTTGATAATCACACCTGATAGATTTTGTGGGAACCCAGCAGGTTCTGTTTAGAGACATATGTGGAGAGTATATTATAATTATTACAAAAAATTTCTTCTACCTTCTTCTAAAGTTGCAATTGTGATGGGATCACTATAGTTACCATTGCCCTTTTTATTAAATGCAAGTATTAAGAATTCGTATGTCACTCCTGGATGTAAATCATCAATGATTAATTCCTCTACTGCACCATCAACTGTCAGATTCACATCACCTCCTAGGAATGAAGGACGAGTGTAGAAAACACGATATCCCAGTATAAGAGCATTATTATCAGTTGGTTCAGTCCATGTTAGTGTAAGATTTCGAGAGGTCAGATCAGTAACATTAATATTAACAGGAGTATCAGGAACATCTGTGAAACGAAAGTGAATATGCAAAAGACAAAGGTGTTTATGTATCATCATCATTCATAGATAATAATACCTGCTATAGGTGTTTTGATATTGAACGGAGGAGACTCAGGTCCAAACCCAATTTCAGTATGAGCCCTTACACTGAAGTTATACATGAAATCCTCCTTTAACTCAGTAAACAATACACTTAATACAGTGTCATTAACAATAAATGGGTTTTCAGTGATACCTACAACACTATACATAGTGATGATACCATTAGTTTCATTAGCAAGGACTGGTTCCCATGTTACAAAGATAGCAGTCGAGTTGATAATCACACCTGATAGATTTTGTGGGAACCCAGCAGGTTCTGTTTGGAGACATATATGGAGAGTATATTATAATTATTACAAAAAATTCTTCTACCTTCTTCTAAAGTCGCAATTGTGATGGGATCACTATAGTTACCATTGCCCTTTTTATTAAATGCAAGTATTAAGAATTCATATGTCACTCCTGGATGTAAATCATCAACGAATAATTCCTCTACTGCACCATCAACTGTCAGATTCACATCATCTCCTAGGAATGAAGGACGAGTGTAGAAAACACGATATCCCAGTATAAGAGCATTATTATCAGTTGGTTCAGTCCATGTTAGTGTAAGATTTCGAGAGGTCAGATCAGTAACATTAATATTAACAGGAGTATCAGGAACATCTGTGAACAGAAAGTTGTATAGCCATATGTAAATAGAAGTTTGTACTATAATTTCACATGTGACTCTTCATAGCCAAGCGTCATACAATAGAATGAACAATATTATTAATCAAACTCTATAGTGGCTAGACATAATATAACATGAAGAAAAGTGTATTGAAGTTCACCTTGAATAGGACAACTTGCAAACGTGGTTAATATTTTCCAACAGTCGTCACTCAAATCATAAACACACCCTCCATAATCACATCTTTCACCTTCAATATTAAAGTATAGTTGAGGAACAGAAGTAGGATCATACTTTTTTGAAGTTTTAGGGTAGTTTGGTAGCTGCATTGAAGTAAAAAATACTAAAATATTATATATAGACTTTGCAGTGATCTGGATGTAATAAATTACCCGCTAAACCTCTTGTATAAATAAAAAGCGATCTTAAACAGTTTTAGAACAGTTCAAAACAGTTCTTGGAATATTATTAAGAATGTTTCCAGACTGCCTATCAGTACAGATCACTAACAAGTGTCAGCTAACAAGAACTGTTTGGAACCATTCTTTATTGTAGTGCAACACATTGTAAGTTAGTTGTAAACTAAGCACTCACTTTAGTTCCATTTTTATCATAGCAATTATACTGAATAATGAAATCTTCAATATCCTCCATTATATTTAGAGTGACATCAAGTAACGAAGCATGTGTGACAGTGCACTCCACAGCTAAGTCAACAACTACTGATTTTGATGTAGAATCTAAAATTATAAAATTAAATAGCTAAACTTGGTGGTAACAGTTGTGATATATATAACTTTACTTGCAATTCATTAATACAATGCAAAAGTATTATACCATAATAACACTCATGGATATAATTATTATTATTATTTTATTATAGTGCTTCATAGAACTCACCACATAGATAACGATCCTCACACAATGAGTTGACTGTCACTGCAACGAATAAAGATATTATCAAGACAGAGACTGACTTCATGTTGCATTAGCCATGTTTATGATGAATCATGAATCCCACTTCACCTTGTTGTAATTTTACAACTTCCTGCTCACAGAGAGGAAATACCCCAGTAGATTACGAGGTTGGAATAATACTAATAAATTAATGGTTGATGCTAGTCAGTTTACTACTGTCAGTACTGAAGTTATACAACACTAAGCAGGTACATTAACATTAGTATGATATGATGGTAACTGTTCGGTGTTGCATGACTAGGAGTACTAGGTCCAGCACTACCCCCCAAAATGGGCCTATATCATATAAAATACACCTCATTGTACTTTGTGTTTGTCACAGGGCATCACTGAAAAACGGTACCATGTATAAAGAACAAGGCAAAATATATATATATATACATTATTTTTCAAAAGCCCCCGGGTTGTGAAACTGTAAGTGGTATCATAGAGAGTACTCGTTATCTATGGAAAATATTAAAGCAGCCACCCTGGCTACAATTAACAATTGGAATGATCTCAATCTTTTTATCTGCACTATTTTCATATAATTATCCTTTCTGTTCTTTTTAGTGTATGTCAAATTTCAATCCATTGCTTCATTATTGAGTTACAGTACAATCATGTATTAACCTTATGACATTAAACTATACATTATGTTACAAATAAGGTCATTTATCAGTACATATCTAACGTAATTATCGAATTATTGGAATATCAGTAAAATCCTTTTATTTGAACAAATCATGTCACAATTACGTAGTATGTAGTATGTGGGTAGATGTGTAGGCACCATGTTTGTCAAAATGTTCATTTCCTTAAGATTTACTTGATGGTTCAAGACAAATTTCTGTCTGCTTGTTACAAAAAAAATTCCGGCCTCAATTCAAGGAAGTATTCATTAATAAAAATTACCAGGTGTTGCAGTTAGTCACATAACTGAATTTGAAACACTTATTCATGTAAAATCATTTTGATATTCATGATTACAATTTGTTAAATATTTTGTATCCATTACTTTGTCATAAATAAAAGGTTAAACATAATTATTTTGACAATCCATTACTTTGATTTTAAAAAATTATTTATGAAGATGTGTTTTGTGACATTTGTGCAGATGTGGTGTTGTCAGATATGGAAGATATGTGCTCAGACTGTTCTTTGCCATACATGCTAGGTATATATATATAAATAGTTTGTACATGTCAGC
Organism: Petrosia ficiformis; assembly: GCA_947044365.1. Lineage (NCBI taxonomy): Eukaryota > Metazoa > Porifera > Demospongiae > Haplosclerida > Petrosiidae > Petrosia > Petrosia ficiformis. The sequence continues at coordinate 3,919,219 of OX345653.1, read as the reverse complement.
TAATAGGTGATACATAGTTCAGATATTGGGCACTCTAAAGATTTAATACTTGCAAAAACTAGGCACTGGCTCAGACTCTTTCAGTTCATTTTCAATAGTTGTGTCTTTTTCTTCTGTACAAAGATCAATTTCAATACTATCTCCTTCAAAGATAGTATTTGATAAATTGTGATGGTCAATATTGAATACATAGCCATCTTTGCTATCACGTGGAGAGTTATAATTACTACTTAAGTATTCATCAGACTGAAAATTAGTGATCCTTATGAAGGAGGAATGCTCTGGATTTTGTAATAGAATATTATCCATACTGTGGTATCTATCGTGAACATTATTGTCAGTACTTTCTAAATTATTAGTAGACGATGTATCCATGTTCTGCAAACAATTGCTGCGACATTCATCTGAATGGTCTTTAGGTAGGTCTGGAGTTTTTGAAACACTAACTATCATTGATGTGTCATCCAAATTTTCTTTTATTTGTTGACTGTCGGTGAAAAAATGGGTTACTTCTAATGAATGGCATATTGTAAACTGAGATTCAGTCAAACTGATTTCATCGATACATTGAACTTTCCATGTGTTTTCCTGTGAAACAACACAATACATGTGCGTGTGCTAATACACCAATGATGTATGTATCAATAGATGTAGTAATATACTAATGGATGTACCAATGGATGTATGTATCAATAGATGTACTAATGGATGTGTTAATGAACTAATGAATGGATGTATGTATCAATAGATGTAGTAATATACTAATGGATGTACCAATGCATGTATGTATCAATAGATGTAGTAATATACTAATGGATGTACAAATGATGTATGTATCAATAGATGTACTAATGTACGTGTTAATGAACTAATGAATGGATGTATGTATCAATAGATGTACTAATGGATGTGTTAATGAACTAATGAATGGATGTATGTATCAATAGATGTAGTAATATACTAATGGATGTACCAATGGATATACAAATGATGTATGTATCAATAGATGTAGTAATATACTAATGGATGTACCAATGGATGTATGTATCAATAGATGTACTAATGGATGTGTTAATGAACTAATGAATGGATGTATGTATCAATAGATGTAGTAATATAGTAATGGATGTACCAATGCATGTATGTATCAATAGATGTACTAATGTACGTGTTAATGAACTAATGAATGGATGTATGTATCAATAGATGTAGTAATATACTAATGGATGTATCTTATGTATCAATAGATGTACTAATGGATGTGTTAATGAACTAATGAATGGATGTATGTATCAATAGATGTAGTAATATACTAATGGATGTACAAATGATGTATGTATCAATAGATGTACTAATGTACGTGTTAATGAACTAATGAATGGATGTATGTATCAATAGATGTACTAATGGATGTGTTAATGAACTAATGAATGGATGTATGTATCAATAGATGTAGTAATATACTAATGGATGTACCAATGGATATACAAATGATGTATGTATCAATAGATGTAGTAATATACTAATGGATGTACCAATGGATGTATGTATCAATAGATGTACTAATGGATGTGTTAATGAACTAATGAATGGATGTATGTATCAATAGATGTAGTAATATAGTAATGGATGTACCAATGCATGTATGTATCAATAGATGTATTAATGTACGTGTTAATGAACTAATGAATGGATGTATGTATCAATAGATGTAGTAATATACTAATGGATGTATCTTATGTATCAATAGATGTACTAATGGATGTGTTAATGAACTAATGAATGGATGTATGTATCAATAGATGTAGTAATATACTAATGGATGTACCAATGGATGTACAAATGATGTATGTATCAATAGATGTACTAATGTACGTGTTAATGAACTAATGAATGGATGTATAATGTAATAATAGGTGTACTAATGAATGTACCAATGGATGTGCTAATGGATGTTTGTATCAATAGATGTACAAATAATGGTACCAATGGATAGGTACCATGAATATACTAATGGATGTTTTGTTATGCTGTATGAGTATGTACTTCATTAACCTTTTCAAGTTCAAATTGATGTACAACTGTACTTCTCCTGTGGAAATTAAATCGCAGTTAAATTAGGGTTCATAATCATTAATTACCCTCGCCGCGAAGCGTAGGCGGAAGGGTACAGTAATCATATTGTGTGTCTGTGTGTGTCTGTGTGTTCGCAAAATTTTGCAAAAACTACGAACACTGGTGGCTCGAACTAGATATGGAAAGACTTCAAATTATACAAGGATCAAAAGAAACAACAGGCTTTTGGTGAAACCCTTCCGTTTTAAAGTTATCACAATTTTTATACCTCACGGTTACTGTTTCCAGACTCGAGAAGACTCTTGAGAACATCTGGACACATTAAAACATAAATACTCCTGTATCATGACTATCGCTAGTAAAGCACTACATAAAAGCAAACAAAACTTGGGTAGTGGTTGGTACAACATCGAGCACTAGCTTCCATTACTTTCAGGCTCCGCCTATTTAAAATTTTTAAGTCATGTGCTGTGCACGTGACTCGAACTTCGAGGACCTGTCTTAGTGCTCTAGGCTCTCTTTATAGCACATTTCACAAGACTAATTGAAGATCTTTCTTTCTTTTTTGAGATAAAACAGAGACTAAAATGTAAGACTTATAGTATAGACAAGGAAGAGACTGGTATAATCATACTAAAATCTTTCAGTTATAAAGTAATAAGTACTGACATGTTAGTTTACATAATTATATAACTATTATTGTATTATTATAAAAACTAACATGCCAGTGCAATTTTATTACTTTATATGTTTTATATAAACCATCTGAAGTAAGTGTTATTATTATATATATACATAATTATAATCTTTTGACATAATTATTTTTTAAAAAAAAGATTATAGTTTGTATTACTTTGCCACGAAGGCGAGGGTCCCGTCCCGACGGCGCTCGTTAATTATGCAATATGCTGAGTTGTTTGTTGGAAACTGATTCATTAATTTCATTAATTGTTTTGTTTCAACCAATTCCATCTGTTGTTTCAATCAATTTCATTGGAAAAAAACACAATGATATATTCCTTCTGTTTTCTATCGGTTAGTGAATGTGAGTGTATACTCTCAATACTGGATTCGCTGGTCTGAAGTATAATTAATTATAAACAATTTCCACATCATGTACTATCACTACTACCACACTATCAGAAATGACTGTTCTGTACTATAACCCATTCATATGTACACTGTAACAAGAATAGGTTATTTTAACCTCTAGATGGTTACAGGTGTTTCAATTTAAATCAAGTTCTATTTTGATCAATGCTGATTTATTTTTCCTGCTGCCATTTCATCTTGATCTATATTGACTATAGTACACATAACAACCCTACATAAGTATATATAGCTAGAGTAAAAGCAAAACACAAAGAAGTGATACTTATGTACGGTTGTTATGTTGAAGTGGTATTTCATATTGTTGCCAAAGCAATCCTGTTCCTGTGCTTTTTCTGTTTTGATATATATAGCCCTACATACTCTTTCATTTTTTTTAAAATGTTTTTTATTATTCTTTTAGTATTTACAGTAACAAATAACATTCGTTGTTCCTAAATTACTATGGATCTTCCATTCTTTTCAATTATTATTGTATTGAAACTCATGTAACCAAACGAGGGTTAAAATAACGCATCAATGTTTACTACATATGTATGTATGTATGTACATGCATATGTATAAACATACTCACTTGTTAAGTCTCCTTTTCTTCTGTGTGAGGATGAGGATAAATAAGACACTCGCTCCAATTGCTAATAACACAGACAGTGGCACAACAATCGATACTATGGTGTTTGTACCACTCTGAGGTATATTACTTTGTCCTGTTGTGGTTGAATTTATTTGTGTTGATATAGATGTCAATGAGTTAGTTATATTTGCGACATTAGAAGTTGAACTTTGTGTTGTTGTGGTTGAATTTATTTGTGTTGATATAGATGTCAATGAGTTAGTAGGTAGGGACAAAGCGACTGTAGAAAAGATATGTATACTTACTCTACTTGATATATATATATATATATAGTTTCTAGTAATTTAATTATTATAGACATGAAGTATTATAATTGAGAACACAACTATATTAGTGGGATAATTAATTAACTTCAAACATTATAATAAGAATTCACAGACTAATTGAATTTGCAGCAAACACAAACAGGGTCAACCATACATAGCTATATTTTGTCACTGCAATCATCCTGAATTTGTTGCATACGTTTTTGACACCCACACTTTTTGCACATATTATATATAATTATATTGTAATGTATGTTATGACTTCACCAATGATACATCAACACTGAATGGCTATAATATTAGTGTGGACATTAGTTATGCCATGATTGGCTTATATCAGGTTATAATCACCTCACCCATTACTTCACCCTTGATAAACCTGATGTAGTACAGTAACTGTCATGATAAGCCATAATCTTTTTCACAGTGCTATAGAATGATTCATTGCACAGTAGTGCATTGCGGCTTGTGATACTTGTACTGTGTAATGTGTGAGTTATTAAAACTGAATAGACAATGTTTACGACATGGTCAAATGTTTTGAAGCACATTTCATTGGATCATATATTTGTATATATACATAATATATACCTCCTTTAGGTGTTCTAATATTCAACGGAGGAGACTCAGGTCCAAACCCAATTTCAGTATGAGCCCTTACACTGAAGTTATACATGAAATCCTCCTTTAGCTCAGTAAACAATACACTTAATACAGTGTCATTAACAATAAATGAATTTTCAGTGACACCTATAACACTATACATAGTGATGATACCATTAGTTTCATTAGCAAGGACTGGTTCCCATGTTACAGAGATAGCAGTCGAGTTGATAATCACAGCTGATAGATTTTGTGGGAACCCAGCAGGTTCTGTTTAGAGACATATGTGGAGAGTATATTATAATTATTACAAAAAATTCTTCTACCTTCTTCTAAAGTCGTGACGGTGATGGGATCACTATAGTTACCATTGCCCTTTTTATTAAATGCAAGTATTAAGAATTCATATGTCACTCCTGGATGTAAATCATCAATGATTAATTCCTCTACTGCACCATTAACTGTCAGATTCACATCACCTCCTAGGAATGAAGGACGAGTATAGAAAACATGATATCCCAGAATAGGAGCATAGTTATCGAATGGTTCAGTCCATGTTAGTGTGAGATTTCGAGAGGTCAGATCAGTAACATTAATATTAACAGGAGTATCAGGAACATCTGTGAACAGAAAGTTATATAGCCATATGTAAAATAGAAGTTGGTACTATAATTTCACATGTGACTCTTCATAGCCAAGCATCATACTATAAAATAAACAATATTATTAATCATAGACTAGACATAATATAACATGAAGAAAAGTGTATTGAAGTTCACCTTGAAAAGGACAACTTGCAAACGTGGTTAAGTTTTTCCAACAGTCGTCCCTGGAATCATAAACACACCCTCCATAATCACATCTTTCACCTTCAATATCAAAGTCTAGTTGAGGAACACTAAGAAGAAAATACTTTTTTTCTGAAGTTTTAGGGTAGTTTGGTAGCTGCATTGAAGTAAAAATACTAAAATATTATATAGACTTTGCAGTGATCTGGATGTAATATATAAATGACCCACTAAGCCTCTTGTAAAACGGTTTCAGAACTGTTCAAAACAGTTCTTGGAATATTATTAAGAATGTTTCCGGGATTCCTATCAGTACAGATCACTAACAAGTGTCAGCCAACAAGAACTGTTTTGAAACCATTCTTCATTGTAGTGCAAACACATTGTAAGTAAACTAACCACTCACTTTAGTTCCATTTTTATCATAGCAATCATATTGAATAAAGATCTCTGCATATAATGGATAATCAATACCCTCTATTAAACTGACATTAACTAACGAAGCATATGTATCATGACACACCACAGCTAAGTCAACAACTACTGATCCTGCTGCAGAATGTACAAAATTATAAAATAGCTAAACTTGATGCTAACAGTTGTGATATATAACTTTACTTGCAATTCAATGCAAAAGTATTATAATAACACTCATGGATAATTATAATTTATAGTGCTTCATATATAACCATAGATAATAGAGTAAACTCACTACATAGAGAACTACGATCCTCACACAATGAGCCGACTGTCACTGCAACGAATAAAGATATTATCAAGACAGAGACAGACTTCATGTTGCATTAGCGATGTTTATGATGAATCATGAATCCCTTGTTGTAATTTTACAACTTCCTGCTCACAGGTCACAGTAGATTACGAGGGTATACCAATGTGGCGGCATTTCGGCATTCTATCTCCCATGCTTCGATGTGGTTGGGCGGCGCTTTGATTCAAGTGGAGAGCAACAAAAAAGTCAGAATAGCATTTTTCCTGCTCAGTGTTGCATAATGAAGTGACAAACCACTAGTGATTTCATACACATCAAATTAACAGTTGGTGTAATGCAATTGTAATAAAGTTGGAATGTCAATGGTCATGTAAACTGCGACTCATAAATGTATGTATGCATGATGTATGCATGTAGTGTGTATGTATGTACGTATATATGTAGCTCAAAGTAAGGCAGGTCTGGTGAACCACAGACAGTAGAAACACACTACATCAGCAACAACTACAATGCCATGCCATTTCTTTAGAAGATGCCTCAAGCCACAAGGCCTAAGAAATCACACGAAGTTCTAGCTGTTCATCTCATCCCAAGACTTAGATGTTGTAAAAGCACAATGTCTCTCTACCATGTGGCCTGTACCACTCATTTTGAGTGAACGCAGAAGATGTATACAACATACATGAATATTAGCCAAAAAATTCTTCCAGTTGTAAAACATGCACATTTAAATGTGTGTTTGCACTTGTAATTACAATAGGCTTAGTTTTCCTGCAGCCAAGCAAGTACGTTCACGCCTATACTGCCTTATCTTAATTATAAATTAACACAAAGAAACAAGTGCTGCATACAATATCAAAGAGAAGTAATCTGAAGTGTTTTTATAACATTACATTTTCAAGCATAATTTGAGTACAAATAAAAAGAATAATTGTCTGGGTTTCAGGAAAGTTTTACGTAGAATACTATTCAAGGAAATGCTTTTGTGTACTTGAAATGGAAGAATTTGCAAGTGTTGAGTGTGGTTAGATTGGTTCAAATATCCATGGTGCATGTCTATTGCTAAATCAATGATAATCATGAAGATATATAGTTAGTTACATTTTGGTCATTGTCATTGTCAACTTCCAGATCACACAAATCAATTTCAATTTCGTTATATGGAAAAATATTTTGTTCTTTAACAGTATCATTACACATACGGCTACAGTCATCCATGCTCCACTCAACACTCAACGATTTACTAGGTTTATAACCAGGGCACAACTGTTGAAAAGGTTTAAACAATGGTGATGACGACATCGGTGTAGGGATTGATGAAGATGCAGTATAGAAACTCTGACCATTAGTTAAATACCCAGTATCAACTAGAGTTACTGGAGTTATTGCTTTTGTTTGTATGTCAGAAGAAGTGATGGATTTTGGCTCTAGACGGCACAAATTCTCATCCACATATCCATCTTCTCCTTCAAGAGTGTTTGGTTTATCAGTCTCATTCAAGGAGTCACTAGTTAAATACCCAGTATCAACTAGAGTTAATGGAGTTATCGGTTTTGTTTGTATGTCAAAGGAAATGATGGATTTTGGCTCTAGATGACAAAAAGTATCATCTATATATGCATCTTCTTCAGTTAAATCAAGAGTGTTTGGTCTATCTGTCTGATTCAAGGAGTCATCAGGTAAATACCCAGTATCAACTAGAGTTAATGAAGTTATCACTTTTGTGTGTATGTCAGAAGAAGTGATGGATTTTGGCTCTAGACGGCACAAATTCTCATCCACATATCCATCTTCTCCTTCAAGAGTGTTTGGTCTATCTGTCTGATTCAAGGAGTCATCAGGTAAATACCCAGTATCAACTAGAGTTAATGAAGTTATCGCTTTTGTGTGTATGTCAGAAGAAGTGATGGATTTTGGCTCTAGACGGCACAAATTCTCATCCACATATCCATCTTCTCCTTCAAGAGTGTTTGGTTTATCAGTCTCATTCAAGGAGTCACCAGGTAAATACCCAGTATCAATTAGAGTTAAGGGAGTTATCGCTTTTGTTTGTATGTCAAAGGAAGTGATGGATTTCGTCTCTAGATGACAAAAATTCTCATATATATATCCATCTTCTTCTTCAGTTAAATCAAGAGTGTTTGGTTTATTGGTCTGATTCAAGGAATCACCAGGTAGATACCCAGTATCAACTAGAGTTAATGAAGCTATGCTTTTCTGGTCTACTGTGTTAGTGGAAGTGAGAGAAACTGCTTTTTGAACCTCACCATCAACTATTCCGAGATCTACAGTATCAACTGAAACTGAACTTTGTGGAGTGAGAGGAACTGAGTGGGAACTGTTCATATGTTCAAGAGTACTTGTTTTTTCATTATTATTGATATTGCTGATAGGAAGAGAGGCCATATAACCAATAATCGATTTTTCCTCCTTATATTTGTCATTTTTGAGAATGAGTTCCTCATTGATTTTCTCAAGTTGATTAGAAGCGTTTTGTTGTTTATAATTATCTTGTAAATTCAATGCATTTAAGACCGTGATTTCTGATGGGGTAATGCTAAACTCTCCAAAACTGTACATACTATCATAATGCTTGTCTTTTGATAGAGTCTGAGGTCATGAACAAGAAATAAGAATATGATGTATGTATGTATAATTGTAGATATATTATTGTATAATCTACATGCAAAAATGTACGATGCATGATGCATAATGGAAAGTACTTAGTTTTGTACTAGTCTTGTGAGTATAAAGGTTGTCTAGAAGAGGTCATTTGTATACTGGTTAATATTATGTAGCAATGAAAATGCTATTTAAGATGAGAGGGAAACGATTATGATGATAAATAAGTTGATAATTAAAATAGAGAAATTTTAATAGATAGAGTTGATAATGAATTCCATAGATTTATTACAGTACGACTATGCAAAAGATGTTGTTGGCAGAATAAAGGAGAGAGATTGTATGGATGATAATTATGTAAACAAATGGACAATTGGTGAGATGAACAAAGTAGGTGGGGTGTGGTTTTGTGAGATTATTTAGAAATTTGTACATGATAAGATTAGAGTACTGAGATTGAGATTACAAGTTTTTTTAAAGCATTGAAGAAAGGTATCAAATGTGAATAATTCCCAAACTGTAAAAGTTCAATGCTATATCATATTTGGGTGTATGAAGAGTGTCTGTGTGTGTCCCAAGTCACTCACTTGAGTTATTTCATGGTCAAACCATTGATGATGTATAGATGTCCTACAATAAAGGGAAATAATTATTTGCTAGTGATTTCAACTAATGTCATCACTTGTAACTCTAAGTGTTTTGTGGTCATATAATACACAATATATAGTAGCTATGATATGCTTCAGTGGTTTAGCTGTACATTAGCCATTATATATACACTGAGTAAGTGTGTTTTAAGTGATTTATTGCAGAGCTTCACTAAATTCTGGCTGAAAGAGGAAAGTGGTAGTCACTAGGAATTGAACCAAGGGCCACTGACTTTATCCACCAGTGCTCTTACCACTGAGCTACCACAACCATACAACCATTAGTACTTCACAATTCTCTATATACTGCACGAGTGGTACTGAATGCTTCAGTCATGCACCAGGCAGCCACTATGTAATAATGTGCCATCAGAGCCCTGTTGGGAGTCAACCGGAAACATTACTCCATCAACTACTTATCTGTGTTGTATAGTTATCTAGGTATTGAGGTTTGTTTTAAAACAGAGAGTACAGTGGTCCTCTCTATGTATAATCACATTGCAGGTTTTTTTTTTAAATTTTGATGGTATAATAATTTATAAGTTGGTGAAACATAGGGGTAGACGAATAGATATGAATCCATATCAGTTAATTGTTAAATATTTTGTCAGAGACACCTGTCTCTTGGATACTTACTTTATGTTATCCCCACCTTGTTATGAAGCATATCATATTCTGTGACATTTGTATTGCTTCCCCTGTACAACATTAAATCACCAACATATTTGGAATGTCAGAGTAGTATGTGCATTTTGGTGATAACAATCTGTTTTTCAATTAACGTGATACAATTATTCATTTAGTAAGACATTGCACCTAAGTACTAAAGTACAGGTTTAACATGTTACAATTATAAAACCTAATTTAGTAAGACATTGTGGCTAAGTACTAAAGTACAAGTTTAACGTGTTACAATTATAAAACCTAATTTAGTAAGACATTGTGGCTAAGTACTAAAGTACAGGTTTAACGTGTTACAATTATAAAACCTAATTTAGTAAGACATTGCACCTAAGTACTAAATTACAGGTTTAATGCTAAAGTGAGAATTATTCATTAATACATTTTTAGTTAGTGAGTCACTTTATTAAATTATAAAAAATTAGGCCTACAATAACTGTGGTTATTATTGTAATACTAACAAACACCAACCTTTTTGTCCATTTCCTGTAAGTTAAACATATAATGATGAATATGCCTAAAGCTACACTTCCTAAGATCAGTAATACGAACGGTATCATCAAGCCTGCTACTAAAATTTGAAAATTGTCCGGATTTGCTTCTGGATAATTAAGGTATAGATATAAAAGTATATAATTGTCTTTCTTTTTGATGTTACAAGTTCTGAAATGTAGTGCTGTATTATATAATAGATTTCTAAACTCGTAACATCAAAACGAAGGACAATTTTTAAACCATCTATCATAAATAACATGTTCATCATATATTATTATTTATATCACTACTATCTGTTATTATAATAATATTATTATTATTAACTATTATATATTAAGTACATATAGTTTAGATGATTAACATGCATATGGCCTTGTAATACCCACATATCATAGAGTGCCCATTCATAAAATTATATGATGCCCCTCTTGAAACTACACACTGCCCTCATGAAATTAATAATACCCACAGATAACGCCATGTGCTTATATTATTAGTATGGAGTTTATATATCCACTTAGTATGCTTAAGAAATGACTCTGCTTACTTTCTGAGGAACTTGTTGATGTCACTGAAGAACTTGTGAAGGAGGGTTTTGTGGTAGAAGAAGTGGTAAAGGTAGAGGTAGAGGGAGAGGAGGAGGGAGAGGGAGAGGAGGAGGAGGAGAGAGAAGGAGAGGGAGAGAAAGAGAAGGAGGAAGAGGGGGAAAGGGAAAGAGAGGGAGAGGGGGAAAAAGAGAGGGAGGAAGAGAGAAAGAGCGAAGGAGAGGGAGAAGGCGAGTATTCATCCGAGAATAGATCTATGTGAACAGATATTAAATTATAATTATGAGCCTTGAATAATTACTATATTGCACACCTGAATAAGAACAGTTGACATGTTCCTTATTTATTAAATGGCAAATGTTTCCATCTGAATTAGCTAATACACAAGATCTAAATGTACAGTATCCATTTTCACTTATTAATAGCTCAGTGACATTCACAGGTTCAGGACTGTATTTGTCGTATTCTCCAGGAACAACCACATTTGTTGAACCCTAAATGAACAAGACAGTTAGGGATATATATATAATTATCAATGTATGTGCAGTATACAGTATGCAGTTAAAACTAATTGAAGATTACCACTGAACTGGACTACTGGACGTATTTGTGCATGTTGGCTAAAATCTACACATACACGAATCAGTATGACCATATATATATATGGCTGGACAAACTAATTATTTCGGTGACCACATAATAGTTATAAATACAGACTACAATGGAGTCTTAGTTGCAATAGTTCAGTAATCCATTCAAGTTCTATATACAATAGTCCAGTCCAGTCCAGTGATCCCAGTAAATAGTCCAAGCAGTCTAGTTGTCCAGTTGTCTGGGCAGTCCAGTGTAGTTCCAATCCAGTTTAGTGTAGTCTAATGGTGTAGTCCAGTAGTCTAGTCTAGTGGTCCAACGGTGCAGTCTAGTCTAGTTGTATAATCTAATGGTTCAGTTGATCACAGTAGTGCGGTCCAGTCTACTGTGTAGTCCAGTCCAGTCCAGTGTAGTGTAGTCTAATGTTGTAGTCCAGTAATCCAGTCTAGTGGTCCAATGGTGTAGTCCAGTCTAATGGTGCAATCTATTGGTTCTGTGTAGTTCACGGTAGTCCAGTCCAGTCTGGTGGTGTGTCCAATATTCTAGTCTAGTTATATATATATATATATATATATATGTTGACTTACCAGAGGTGATCCTGATGAGTGATTATAACAGGTGAATTCTATATTCAATTGGAAAACTTTAACAACTCCGCTAATGTCTTGTTTAATACTCCATTCAAGTTGTGCATTTGTAGTATTGATACAGGTTACATTCAAATCAAAAGCATCCACAGCTGGCATTTTTTTACCTGCATGATACAATGAACATAAAAGTGCTTAAGATCATATTTCCAAAAAAAAGCATATTATTATTAGAATTCTTGAATTACCATAGTCTGTACTAGTGGGACTTATATATCTCATTGCAGAGTAAACTGTGATATTCTATACCCCTAAATTACAGGACCAGTACAATGCTTATATATAAGGCATGATGCAAAAATAATATACTAACTATATATATATATAGCTTACAGTTGTTTGATTCACCACTTTTTAGCTTTTCACATGTTTTCTCTGTCCCACAAGCCAGACTAATTAGTCCACTAAATATTATGAGCAATTTACCACTCAACATACCTGCAATATGCAACAGTTTATACTACAGAGTGAGTGAAAAAAAGTTATTAAATAATACAACTAGGATGCTTCCTGTGATGATGTCAACAAGCATCACACTTGAAATAGAAAGAGCATTAAAAGATAGGTAGTTGCATTACCATAGCAACCATCTCTGCCAAGTTTCATTATGCTGTAATCTATAACATACTCTCCAACAGTTCTTACTAGCTGAGTCCTAGTGGTGTAGTTGATAGAGGCGTATACTAGCAAGCTGGGGTCGTGGTTCAATTCCCACCACCAGGGAATTCAACATTCATTCTCTAAATCTATCTTGCATTTTTGGGGTGTTGTCAAAATTTATTTCCATCATTACTTTATATATATTTGTTTATCATGTGCTTACTGTAATGATCCTCAACTTCAGACCAATATCTTCTCAAATTACGTTGTGATTTTGCTGGGCTTTATTTATGTAAACTAAAGCCAGTAAAATCACAAACTATTGTCAATTCATTGGATTCTTATTGTTATGATTAATTAAATAACTTAAGACTTAATACAATACATAATTATTATATATATAATTATATATATATATATTATATAATTATACATATATTATATAAGTATAATACTTTCATTATATGATATAACATACAGCTGTCATTGCATAACAAGCCATTGCTTCATCAACTTAATAACATTCCATTTGGAGTGTATATAATTGTGTCACAGTCGGTTGAATACAGCATTTAATTCATAGTTTGTTCATGTACAAATATATTGACACCAATATTTGAAATGCATTTTAAAATGATTAAAAATCCAAGAAAACATGTACATATCTAAAAGGAAATCAGTGTTGAAACCTTGTTCAATCCTTTTAAATCCACTTGTTCGATCCTGTTAAATCTACTGTAAACATAGTTTACTGAACAGCTATACTAATTTTCAATATTCTCATAAGTTTAATTATGAACTAAACTACATGTAAAAATTCATTTTTAATACCTCTAAATCTGAACAATTATTGGTAGATGAATTAACGCTGGGCAGCAAATAAAGTGAATCAAAAATGAGAACTACTGTATAACATTTTGACATTCATTTTCTTTACACTCAAATTTATTAATGAGCATCTTCTTTGTAATGGTACTTGTCTGTTGGCATTTAATAATTTCATTTAAAAATGATTTCTTTGGTAGTGATGATTGCCTACCTCCTAGACTATACTATAAAATGTTAAGACTGTATGTATATACATGTACATCAGGGATTGTGAGTTAAGATATAACAATAGACTAAATTAACGGTAAACATATCGGTATTAACTGATGGTAAACTAAAATGAAAATTACACATTTAAGCCACATTTTCAGAACAATTTTAAATTACAGCGTAAATAATTTAATTATTACTAATTAATTATCACTTTTAACTATGCATGTAAATAGTTATGTACCAGTAATGTTCAGCTATGTATGTTTGATGTAGAAATATGAATATGTATATGTAAAAAAAACATTTATGTTCACTTTACATTTTATTATAAATTGTTACATATGTAACAATGTCATTTATTTTTAAAGTATGCAAAATAGTGATATATATATATATATATATATTAGCAAACAAGCGGTTCTATACATATTTATATCTTCAATATTTATTGTGAATGTAAGTTTGAAGTATACATGCATAAAACAAATACATGTTGTTGTGTGTCAAAGGAGCAAAGTTCTATACATAGCTCTGTGAATACAGTGTCTATGCAAGAATGTAAATTTGGTTTCAAGTATGCAATATACAAATCTGATTGTTGTCTGTCAATGAGTTAAAAATGATGTCCTGACATGTAGTTTTGGTGAGTGTGATGGTCAAGAATCATGTGACGATGTCAATTGCATTTGAAGTGGTCAGCCCAATAAGTGTGTCAATTGACCCTCAAAGGAAGTGCTGATGTCTCATCTTACTCTGAAGTATTTAATAATGCTATTTTACTTATGCTGTCAATAGTTTAATACAGCTTTGTCAATTGAACCTCAAAGGAAGTGGTATAATCTAATGTCTGAGCTTATGTCTGAAGTATTTAATAATTCTATTGTATAACTATAATGATATATTCACTGAATGATATGTTTACATTCATCAATTGTAATTACTTATTCACCAAATATATAATTATTATGCCTATAAAATATATTATTAAAACAAGACAAGACATTAAAGGTCATTCATGTTCACCATGACCTCAGAGAACTGTTCATAAGATTAGTTCAGAATCACCAAGAATGTTTGTTCCTGGACCATTTGCATATAAATATCCTTCCCATTCTTATCTGTGTATGTCAAACATCAATCCTTTGCTTCATTATTGACATTATACATTAAACTATACACCATATTACATATAAAGTCATCACATCCTGATTTTGGAGTCATAGTGAATGTAAACATACTTTAGTTATGTAGTCTAAGTATACCATTCCCAGTAATTCCTTACTAATTCTTTTGTAGTATAAATTATTGGAATAAACCTGTCTTAGCCAGCCAAGTGAATACAAAAAAAATTAATGAGATTATAATTATTATATATTTTCAAAGTGATTTAATATCATGTGAGTAGTTCCCACACTACATACGTACGTAATGTATTGACATTTTAAATATGCATATATTTGTTTGTATACACAAATGTAGAGATACTATATATGATTTACAATTCTTCATCGATATCAGTATCATAACACAGTTCAATACTTTCATAAGTTTGATCGTAATATTTTAGACTATTTGGTGTATGACAGGAGAAATATACATACTCCTCGCTTTTGGATTTACTGAATAGCCATCTTTTGTCTGTAGCTTGATAGTCTGAAGACGATGAGATGTAATCTGAATCAGAGAAACTTGTACGCCTTGTGTTGGCACTAGTATCTGGAATACTATCTTCCATGCTCTCGACAGATAACATATAATGTGAATTATGATTAATTGGTCTCCTTAGTAAGAGCTCTGTATATGATGATGGTAGTGATATATTGTCCTTTACCTGACGTTTACAATCTTCTGGTGAGCATGTTGAAGTTTGAAGTAAGTGTTTAGTAGTTTGTTGGTTAACATGGTCCATTTTTTCATACTTTGCAGTGTCTGTAAATCTTTCTGTTGGAGATATATAGTCAGAGGTAATAGTTGGAAGACTGAGGTTAGAGTAATGGTGATAAGACGGCTGAGATATTTCCATTTCATGATTGTTAATTAGTCCAGATTGGCTTTCTTCAGTTTTGGATTCATGTATATCAGATAATACGCAATTGTTTATGGAACAATGGTCATCAAGTGTCTGTGTGACCAGTGTTCCGTTATATTCCAGTGGCTCAACCAGTGTTAAAACTGATCCTTTGAAACTCTTTTGATCAAAATTCATCAGATTTGCACTCTTCATATTTAGATGGTCTTTTATATCTCTCAATTCCTACAAGAATAATTATTATATATAAATGGGGATGAAGCCTCCCTTAGTGTAGTGTAGTGAAGTCAACTGTTTGTTTGTTTGTATTGGATCTGAAGGTACACGGTTCAAATACTGTTGCTATGGCTTCTTCACAATAGAAGGAGCTACTTTGACTCACGCACAGAAATCTATTGTTTTTATAAACAGAAACATTCTTTCGAGCCACAGACTCACTCCCACAGTGCCTTATATTGCATATTATAATGATATTTAATTATATAATAAAATTATCCTTATACACGCATATTATAAATTCTTTACTCCCTTTCCTAACACCTGTACATAACATACCATTAATATGGTATTCAATTAGAACTGAACTTAGAGGTAATCATGGCAACCTAAAACCTTATAAATTAAACCACATCACAACATCTCTTAATTCATTTAGCACGACTTCCTTCATACTAGACCTCAAATATGTAGTATTGTTTGTAAACACATCAAAGGACACGCAGATAATTGACTTACTTGTGCTACTTGTATTTCTGGATAGAATATCTCTAACTCATTTCTATTGTAAATGAAACGAAAATAAATACGATACATTATACACATCATCATTATCCACATATTACTGAATGGTATGTATTGTACTTATACCAGTATAGGTAAATGCATAGATGTCTATATGCAAGGTATAGGTAAATATAAGTATAGGTAATTAATTAATTAATCTAGGGCAGATACTACAGACCAACGTTTTAAACTTTGTAGTCTTTTACTGTTGGATATAACACTCAGAATCTAATTTCATCTTTTCTAGTAGTTTGTGATTTTCTTTTTCTGGCTAGAGCAGTATTGAAACGTAGTGATGCATATGAACATATACTATAGGCTATTCATGTTCACCATGACCTATGAAAAATGTCTTTAACTTTAGTTTCGAATTACCAACAATCTCACTATTTTCATATAATTATCCTTCCCGTTTCTTTTTTGTGTATGTCAAATTTCAATCCATTGTTTCATTATTGTGTTACAGTATAATCTTATATTAACCTTATGACATTAAACTATACACTATATTATATATAAAGTCTTCACATCCTAATTTTGAGGTCATCATGAATATGAACAGACTTTAGAAAGTATGGGAGTGTAGATGTAGAAGGTTGCCTATAATATCAGAATTATAGGCAAAACCTAGTATAGGTACAACACTAGTCTTCAGTGTGGTGCAGTTTTCTATTTATAACGTACCATAAAATTTAGCCTCATACCCAGGCTCTTGAGATCTTAAGAGCCTGGGTATGAGGCTAAATCATAGTATACAATTATGTACAGCTCTGTAGACACTGCCTTATTGGACTGTCCGCCCTTTTTAATGACTCAATTAATTATGTACAAACCTAAAAGCTCAATAGATATAGTAGACATACAACCAAAACAATGACAAGATGATGATAAAATAAATTTAGAATATTACAAATTTGATGCACCCTCACCGTTTTGAGCGTCTTTTGTAAGCCACCAGAAAAGAGATTATTAAAGCGGATACACTGATTAATCCAACAATTATCAATGATACAGTCACTGATACTGGTATTACACTACCAGACTCTGTGGTGAATGATGATGGCTTCTCTGTTATGGTGAAATAGAGTGTAATTGAATATATCCTGTGCTATCAAATTTCATATACATGTATAATAATATTATGTAAGATGATATAAGCACTATAGTGAGTAAAACCTACACTTTGATCTTATGTTTATTAGACCAGGGCTAGGGCAATAGTGACATTTTTTAATTATCACGTTATTTAATAGATACTTGAATGACAGTAACAATAGTGAAACTAAAATTTGGATACAGATTCTGAGCATTTTCCACTTGTGGCAAAAAAACCAAGTACTCCAATACACCACTCTTAGAGCCCTACAACAGAAAAACCTCTAGCTCTTTGTCGAGATTGATCTCATCAGAAATATTCCTCATCATTTTTGCATGTTTTTCCAAGTGGTTGCGGGTGTGTTGAGACAAAATATGTCAAATGCACATGCCCATGACCACAGTAGTTTTTAAATATCACTGTCATGATAGTAACACTGATGTCATACTATGGCCCCGCCCTAGTTATTGTTCTTCACATTCTTTTTCAATTTTTGTTGTTATTGAGTTCACATATTAAACTTGTGATCTACAAAACTAAATGTGAACAGACTTTATAACAATCCCTTAAGCTTACTAAAATGGGTTTTAGTTATAGTTATATTTAATGAAAATTGCTAAAAACTAAACTACATTACAATCTACTTGCACAATTCCATTCAATAGACTTACCTATTGCAAGTGTGGTGGTTTCGCTCAAATATGGAGAAGAGACAGCAGATAAGAATGTTGTACTGATGTATGATTTATGGGTAGTAGATTTATACTCTGTTGTGCTATATGCATCTTTAGTTGTGAGAAGAGGAGTAGAGCTAATCCAAAAAGATGACAGACTTGGTGATGTATTAAGAAAAGAACTTGGTGACATGTCAACAGAAGGAGTTGGTAGTATATTAGAAGACATGCTAGGAGAATGGCTAGCAGATGCTGCAAGAAGTAGAGATTTTTATAATGATTGTTAATAATGTATCTACGTATGTGTGTGACTGACTATATACATGAATGAAAATATTGCTAATTATAATAACGTAGATTGTGTCTAGTGTTGTTTTGGTATGACCATGGTTATATAGTATGTTCATATTCTCGATGTCCTCCAAATTACGATGTGATGACTTTATATGTATTATAGTGTATAGTTTAATGTCATAAGGTTAATACATGATTATACTGTAACTTAATAATGAAGCAATGGATTGAAATTTGACATACTCAAAAAAGAATGGAAGGACTATTATATGAAAATGGTGCAACTAAAAAGATTGTTGGACATTCCAAACTAAAGTTTTGATATTTTTCTGAGGTCATGATGAACGTGAATGATCTATAGTTAGAGTGTGGCTACTACACATTAATAATTTTAATTATATAAAACAATTTTAAGCAAGCTTAAAGAGTTGTAGTTTTAGTTAACTTATGCTATGTCTAGCATTTATATTAATGACTGTAATATAGGATATAGGCATGATTAGTGTTGTTTTAGTTAACTATAACTGTAACTAAAATCCCTTTTAGTAAGACATTATAACTTTTAGTTAACTAAACTATAACTAAATTACAGGTCTGCAGCAACTAAAATGAAACTTTTAATTATTAATATTGGAGTCTCAAGTAGAACATCTTTAAAGCATTTATAGAGATTGAGTAAGTCTTTATTGCTGATGAGCTAGGCTTTGTGTTCTTATATAGGGTAATCAAGGTTTTAGTTTTAGAATCAACCTTGAAACCATCAAAAAACCATAGTCATCTCTAGATAAAGGAAAGAGGTGTTTCTTAATGCAACCATTGACTATATTACATCATATCTTATAATCTGGCAATTCAACTACAAAAGTGGGAAGTGGTCTGCTATTCATAGTAGTGGTTTAGTAGTGGTTTTATATTTATAGTAGTAGTTTTGTATTTCTAAAGAATAATAAAAAAATTTTTTTTAAATGAATGAATATGTACGTAGGGGTATCAAAACCGAAAAAGCACAGGAACAAGATTGGGATGATATCATAGCAACAAAATTAAACTAATCACTTCCACATAACAACCCTACATAAGTATGCATATTGGTAGAGCAAATACGAAACAATACTTATGTAGGGTTGTTATGTGGAAGTGATTACATAATAACACTCAATATCAAAAGGTATGTGTGTATTTCAATTTATAATTTATCTGTATATATTAGCAGAGATTTCAGCTCATTAGTTGCAATTGAAATGTATGAATGGCCATTTTTTATCGGTGCCATCCCTACATAGAGAGTACTACCGTACTCTCTGATTAGGGTTTTCTATTTATATTAAGGTTTTATATTCATATTAAGGTTTTATATTTATATTAGTCGGGGTCTCATAGAGCAAGAGGATTCTTCCCTTAACTTTAGCTTCCTATTTCAGACCAAATTTATTTCAACATACAACAACATTAGCATTGAAGTCCACAGAAAAACATGTTAGCTACAAGCCTTCTGGCCTAGCAAGCCACCAGAGGCAACACCATAGGGTCTAAAATTTACTTTGGAAAGCATACCCCCAGACCCAGTGTGTTTTGCATGACCCTGATAGCTAACAGGTGAAGAAAACAATGTTATTTATACCAACCTGGACAGGGAATATATTGTGCAGGCTTAATAAACCCCCAGCACCTTATTTCTTTATCATCAGGTTTGACACAGCCTTCAAATACACAATCTCCATCCGAAAACAGATTGTTTGTATCAGTTACTATTAGGCCATCCATAGTAGTAATATCACTTAGGTCCACAAAGACATGTATATGGCTCTAAGTAAGAATGAAAAATAAGTGTTTGTCATTCATAAATATAAATATGTAACCTAAATCTGAAAATATACATATTTATATAATTATATTATCATGAAACCCTACTGTGTGTATATATATATGTATGTATGTATGTATGTATGTATGTATGTATGTATGTATGTATGTATGTATGTATGTATGTATGTATGAGTGTATGTATGTATGTATGTATGTATGAATGTATATATGTGTGTATGTATGTATGTATGTACATGTATGTATGTATGCATGTATTTATGTATGTATGTATGTATATATGTATGTATGTATGTATGTATGTATGTACGTATGTATACAGAAGACAATGAAATTTGGTGGTATCATCATCAGGCTTCTTAATTCCCATACAAGTGTTTGATCAAAAAAGCTAAACACAATCACAATCTAATATTAATACATACCTCTCCATTTCCAGAGTTATAACAAGTGTATTGGAGTGTTATAAGTTCAATCTCTCCTGCAGTTCTATTTTCCTCATAACTTACAGACACAGCAGTCTCATTAATACATTCCACAGTATAAAGCTGGAGGCTATCCTCAAACGTCACCCCATTACCTGTATTGAGTATTGGATTGTACAGTAGTGTAACAAGATATCAAAATATATTGCCAGAACTATAATTATTCATAGAAATGACGATGAGAATTGAAAGTGGAACAAAAGCAGGTTGATCAAATCAGGTCATCATCTGAATAATGTTGTAAACAAACCAAATATGTTTCTATGTATTTACCCTACATAGTCCCAGTTGTTACATAAGCGGATCTGTTAGTTCTTATATAGTTCCACATTTTATTAAAATTTCTTGGAAATTATTTCACTTCTCACATCCCTAATTTATCAACCTACTATGTACACACACACATACACACACATATATACATACATACATACATACATACATACATACATACATACATACATACATACATACATACATACATACAGTTGTATATGTAACAGTTTACAATGAATAGTGACAACTGTGATCATTATATGAAATCACAGACCACACATTGAGCATCATGCATTGTCAACTAATTCAGGCATTGTACAAAGATAAAGAACACAAACTGGTTTGACTTGTGTATCTACTCTTTAAAAATCACATCCAATAATTATTGATAATGTGTGATATTACTCATTTCCTATTGCAATTTCGCATTAAGTTATGAACCAAATGTTTTAGTGAGTTGCAAGTTTATAGTTCAAAAACTAGTTTTGTTTTACTAACCAAGACACTTTTAGTAAAAGGATTGTGAATTTAGTTAACTAAACTAGAACCAGTAATAACTATGAAACGAATCGGCTAATAATGAGCACTTTAGTTAGTCAAAACTCTTCAATTATTATTTTTAATTAATTAACACTCTGAAATTAAAATTGAAATATTCGTTATCTGCTTCTATAAATTTGTAAACAACTCAATTTTTGGGTACAGTGTTGAGAAATTAATGTGTTCCTCCAGTGATTCAGGTAGCTATCAAACATAAAGAACTGTCATTTTCTTTTGTTATTGTATATATTATAATTATACACATTGTCCAAGTACCCATCATAACATATTAGAGATCCTTACAAGCAAACATAAAGGATTAGATTTTACATGCAATTATTTATACCAAAGCAGTCTCATCTCATCCACAAGTATGCAAATATTGAATATCAATAAAATATTCCATTAATGAATTCATTTATCACACTCCTAATAATGATGCCAAACACCTATATATACACAGTAAAAATAAATGGGTTATTTTAACCCTCATTTGGTTACATGAGTTTCAATTCCTCAGACTGTATAAATCAATGCTGCTTTTTTGTCTAGGTAGGTAATGTTTACAAGCAGTAATTTATTTTTTTTGATCTTGATCTATATTAACTAGTATATGCCATAATAAAGAATGGTAACAAAAAAATATAATATACATGTACTTTAAACGTAAAAATCCATTATAATCACGTGTGCTAACTAACTTCACAAAGATCTGTGGAGTACATTACCTGTTATGTGCTATTATAAGTACAACTTCATGTACATATTTATATTAATTATCACTCTTGAATGAGCTAGTAATATCTCTTGTTTTCACAGAAAATACAATTAGGAATACTAATATATAATACATTACGGGTTGTACCTATAATACTATGCTACGTATATAGCTACATTGTATTATTATGTTTGTTACCATATGCCTTATTATGACGTGTACTTTTTATTAGTCAATATATACGTAGATGTAGATAAACTGTGCATGACTGGTAAATATTACCTAGCAGGAAAAATAAATCAGCATGGAGGAAAATATAATTGCATTAAAACTCCTGTAGCCAACTGAAGGTTAAAATAACCCATTACTTAGTACAGTGCAGTGTTTAAAATCCTTCTTTCTAAAATTTGGTGGGGGAGGGGTTTATATAGCCCTAATCCCTATACAGATACACTCAAGCAAGTAAAATCAGTTAACAGCAGAACTTAATATTATTTGGTATAAAAAAAAAATAATCTTTTAATACAGTATAATGATGATTGACGTTGTTGTCGGTAATCTGTATCAAATTCCCGGCCACATAAAAAGAATAAAAGTTACAATCTGAGGCATATTATATTTGTGACCAGCTTTGAGACTATTTGGGTGTTTTTTAGAGGAATTCGAAGTGAACAAAAGTTGTTTGATAGAAGACCATTCAAATTTCTCAGAACTGATCACATTTGATATAGTATTCACTGTGACTTGTATACATCCTTAAACTAAAACCTCACAAAGGAAATTACTTCATTATTGAATTACTGTACAAATCCATATAACAACCATACAAATGCTAATGGAGGTAATTTTCATAAACCAATGTCTAGTCTGCTACATGTTATGTAGCGTGATTGCCTCTCAAGTAGGTGAAAACATTTCAGTTAAAATTAATAATTATAGTAATTATTCTACAACTGCACCTGCACAATTTGGCTGAAATTCAGTAATTAGCATATGCACAATAAAATTGTGAAAACAAAGTTGTAATCTAACCATAATTATAGTAATTATTATATGACTGCACTTTCTTTCAAAAATACAAGCAGAATTTTGTCTGTACAATTCTGCTGAAATTCGCATATGCAAAATTAAAAGCAAACTATAAATCTATGAAAAACAAGTAGTGTTATAATAAAATCTATGAGAAACAATGCAAACTACTTAACTGGAGAGTTTTCACCTGCTCATGAGCCACTCCAACTTCAACATGTAACAGACCAGTGTATAAGACCATAGATAGTACAGTGATTATGATTAATACTTACTTTATGCATTAAATTTTTATACAATAACTATTTACTAATGGTCTATAACAGTGAACCTATAAACCAGCATAGTTATATTGCATGAAATAAGAAAAAAATTTCTACTATATTTTCATAAGTAGTATGTTATATAAATGTTGTAGTAAAAACATAATTACTCACAAAGTATAGGATTACGACGAACACTGCAGTCTTTAGGTACAGCACAGCATATGTCCAGTGTTAATAACACACAAACAGCTGCTAGTGTAATTGCCACTCTCTCCATTAAACACACCATCATAGATTTCTAGAAAAATAATGTTGTACTATCCAGCGATCTCGTTTATTAAATTAATGACGTAAACACGTGTAATTTCCGCGTATTAGGGTGGACAAGACCAGGAAAGCAGATAGCAGTAAGTAAACTTGCAGTGTCTTTAAACCTCGAGATGAAAATTAAGAAGTGACATTCATGATGCAAAACATAGTGATCGTAAAACTTGTCACAGTGCCTGAAGTCAGTTTGAAAATTTGAAAATTTAAAATTGCCAATATAAAAGATGGTACCTTTATGCAGGACCGCTGAGAGAGCAGATTGAGCCTGAAATAAACTTTAAATTTGGGCCTCCTACTAAGTATAATATTATAGTATTTGTGTAAAATTGTGTGCTCCTTTTTTTCTCTTAAACAACAGAGTAAGTATGTATTATTATATAATTCAAAGAAGCTCCGGGCTCTGGGGAAATACTTTGTCTTCCTTCCCTCCTTTCTCAGTAGACCTGCCTTTATGTGTGATACAAGCAGTTGTTGTTGCTGAACTCAGAGACTCTCAGTGTAGATTGAGTTCCTTTCAAATTGTATATAGTCAGTCAAAATTAAAGATAGTATTTTGAATACAGTATTTGGAAAACATCATACAGAAATAGTAGCCTCTTAGACTAGTAGGCTATAGGTGATGATACATACGTACATACTTACATACAAAGATACACACGTGATACATACATACATACATACATGCATACACATATAGACGTACATACATACATACATACATACATACATACACGCATATTTAGCTTACATACATACATACATACATACATACATACATACATACATACATACATATGTACATAGATGCATACATATAAATATATACATACATACATGCATACATATATACATACATACACACATATGTACATACATACATACACACATACATACATACATACAAATATGTATATACATACATACAAATATACATACATGCATTTATATATACATGCATACATGTACATACATACATATATATAACATACCACACATACATACATGAATACATACATACATACATACAAGTTCTTATGAGAGTATATAAATGTAAAATTATTTCGTGACTTAGAAGCAAGCCAAGTTTAGCTTGTTAATAAATGAGTTTATCCTTATATCAATAATGATATCCTAGGATCACTATGAATGGGTGCTTCCCAGAATGTCTAATCCCAAAATTCCTACGAACATAATAGTATTTTAATCAGGGCTGCCACAAGTGGTGTGTACAATTTTAACAATCATAATTCCAACCATAAACGTATACTATGGCTATCACTACCATATTTGATTAATTACCACTGTATTTTAATTCTTGTAAATTGAACTATAAATAAACATGTATAATTGTATTATAAATACATCCAGGAATTTGTATTAGAATTTCAATATATGTAATTTTATACAACTTTTAGGTACAGGAACTACCAGTAGTTACACTAAGATAATACAATTAGCAACACTCCCCCAGATAGCACATCTAAAGCACAATACCATAAACACAATAAGATATATAACTTAATCTGAGCTATATTTACTGTCCTGTAATGTACGAATTAAAGGCTCTCTCTCTTGGTAACAGTCATCCACAGAAACAACATGAGAATGTTGAATAGTTTTTCGATCTATGGAAGATACTAAACTTGACGTAAGAACGATATCCTCTCGGTTACAACATATGCATGACAATATCTTCTTTGCTCTGTTACTGGATAAACATCGCAAGGACACAATTAAAATACATCCACATAGAATATATAACAGTGGTAGTATAACTAATATGTATATTATAACCGTTTGAGTGGTAGTTGAATTAGTGTATGACTGAAATTCCAAAAGCGTGAGAATAAGAACAAGATCGAGTAGAATCAACATATCGATCGTATTAAGTAATTGACGTTTATATGGTTGGAGAATGAAGTGTAAAGATAAAACGAGTATAAGTATTGTTTCCATGGCTAGTGAATAGTTTTGCAAAAACAGTAATAGTATCCATGTTATGAAATAAACTATTGAGTACCAGCGATATTTACTGTGAAAACAAGATTGGAATTCATCAAGAAATGGTTTGACACGGTACAAACGTAATCGCCGTGAAAGTTTGTGAAATTGAGAGACACCAAGAACTATCAAGAAGGGTGTTATTACAATTACAAGAACTAAAATGGATACAACTACGAAAAGTATATGCCACGATTGAAAATACTTGGAATTTGGTTTGATAGCTATACGTATATCATCACCTAATTGTACTGGCAATAACAATGTAACACTGGTTTTAGCAAGAGACCAGAATGACAGGGTGATCAATAAACACATAGCTTGAATTGGAGAATCTTGTATTACTGCAAGTAGCTTGGGCCTACAACGAGCTACAAATATTATAACCAATAACATTAGCCACACTAGTATTGGACCAAGGTAATGGAATGCATAAACCATTAGTGTATCAATATCTCGTCCAAAGCACCAAGGTATTTCACCAAACACTTCCAAGTCCAGTAAGAAGATGGAAGTAAAAGTACACACAACCATACTTAGCGTAATGAAATGCTGAAAGTAGCCAAAAGGAACGTTGCCGATGACTGCTAAAAATAACAGTGGTCCATACAAATAACCTGATCCAACTTCAACCTTCATTCGCAAAGCAGCTAAAATCAATAAGATAATAAATATTTGAAAAGTAATTGCCAAGAGGATTGTAATATAAGGATATATAGTTTTACATTCTCTAACGCAATTTGTTCCTTCGAATGTACTATAAGCTTCTGAACTACATTCAGAACAGAGAGTACCTCCTCGATTTGGCATACATTGATCATCTTGATGTGAAGGCAAAGAAGTATATCCACCTTCTAAGTCGATGGAACAAGGCCTGTTTGACAACTTACATTGTGGATAAGGGCATTTTGATATGACAACAGCAGACTGATTATTCAGGCTTGATAAACCCATCCAGTATCCTTTCTTGATGCAAGCAATACCCTTTGTTGCAGAGCATTGAAACCCTTCTCTGTTGTTAGTGAGGTTAACACATTGACATGTTTGTGTAGCCGGAAGATACACGAACCCAAGGGGACATTCCATTTTTAGTTTGAGATTTATGAATATGGTTCCAATTTTTTTGGTAACACTTTGTGGTTCTGAACAGTTCAATTGTAATTGTGGATTCCATCGTGTGACATTTGCATCTTCAGAAATTGCAATTTTTAATTGAGTATCTAAATTGGCATTAGTGTCAGTGCTTGTCAGAAAAATACTTGGAGGACCAATTATTTGAATACCTGATTCTAACTGTTCGCAGAAACTTTTGAGACCCATCTCATTAGAACAATAGAGTTGAACATTTGCTCGACAAGACGAAGGGTGACCATAACCATCTAAAAAGGTCACATTTTGCAATTCGATACTTTGTCCAGGAAAAATTGCTATTTCATGACTGCCGTTATTGTTGGAACCTATATGAAACTCAAAAGGGTTGGTACTTATTTCTGAAGAGATGAAATAATTACTACAACTTGTGTTTTTGAGTTTAGTGGAAGTGATAATATACACAGATTTGCCAGCGACACGTGCATGATTGTCTTTAAATAAAACAGTACCATTACATGGTCCATGAATATTTGAAAGAGTTTCTACTATAGAAGTACTATCAATGTAAATAGCTCCTCCGTAATCGGCATAGTTGTTATAGAATCTGATTGTAGTATTAGGTGTTATATGTAGATTTGCAGCCATACCTGGAACATTTTCACGTATAGATAGGGCTCCACCATATATACCCCGATTGTTTTCAAAATTGTTTTCCCCAGTTAGCATTGCATCAACAGAAATCAGAGACAATGGAGTAAATGTGAAACTACCGCTGATATAGGGGTCAAGATTGTTTGTGAAGTTCAAATTAGAGGCCCTCATTTTGACCCCCTCGATATGACAAACTGCTTCGATATTTGCTATAGCATTGCCACTAAATAAGAGCCTATCAATAGTTAATAGTGTACTGTTATTTATACTACTTTTAATATACACTATAGATTGTATCTCATTAATACCTCCTCTTGTATCAGTAACACTAAAATCCTTTATATTATGTTCTGAATATCCAGTAGATTTAATGACCATTACAGTACCGTAGTTCTGATTGAAATAGTTGTGTGCATACAAGAAGGTGTTAAAATAACCATTACTTTGTGGTGTTGGGTTGACAATAGTAACATGTAGTATGCCATAACTCTTTATATCAGTGTTGGAACCAAACGTATTATTCGACATTATAACAGTACTATTAACATTGTAAATGTTCTCAAAGAGTAATGCAAAAGAGAAGAAATTTTGAAAAAAGTAGCACTCTTCTATAGACACCGATATGGTTTGGCTTTGTACTCGCGATACATAAACTATCGGAGCAGATGTACCGTAAGAAGATAACCTGTTGCTGTTAAATTCACACTTGGTAATAGTAACATTGAAGATATTTTGTGTGACTTTCAGATTACTGATTGCCACAGCTATCAGACCCGATTGACCGGCAAGTGCCGAATATGATGAGCTCTCAACATTGCTATAGAATACACAGTATATAATATTCACCATGTGCTGTTTTGAACTGAGCAGTGTTGCATTGTCGTATGTGACAGCCAGTGCAGCATTTGGTGTCACTACATTACCTGTAAATGTTCCATTAATGATAACTACATTCTCAATATTAGTTAGAGAAATTCCAGAGGATTCGATGAAATAGAAGTCTCTCATTGTGAGACTGAATATATTGTATATCAATAGACTTCTATCCGGATTCATATTACAACCAGTAAATTTCACAGACTCAAAGCTTAATATCCCGCCACCTGTAGTTCTTCCTTCAAACAATATGTTAGTGTTATTACATTGGATAGTGGTCATCTCGGTCGTGGCTTCTCCAATAATAGAGAGATTCATTTTATTAAATACATTGTATTTCACATGTCCCGTCGGATCATATATAATAGAATTAGGCTTATATACATGTATAGATACATTGTATTCGTTGTCATCTACTAGAGTCCATGTGTGTAGAGCATAAGATAACGTCAAACAGTTTTGACATAATATTTCATTCACACCATTATCTGTGACATTCACTACCTGACATATGCTGTACTTGAAGGAGATATAGACAGCTACTAATATTAGTATTACATTCATCTTTTATCGATATATCTGTTATGAATATAAAGGTTATTGACTGAAGTATTGTGCTAAGAAATACATTTGCTGTGAAACAACCTTAGTAATTATAATCCACTACCTTAATACAATTATATAGCTTTCCCTACTGTGATAATAGATGATTATTCTTGTTGTTTAGAAAACCACTTGAATACAAAGTTCTGTTTTAGTTAACTATTAAGATATAACTAACTAAACCCTAGTTAATAGTTGTTAACCCTATTTTAACACCTATTGTAATAATTAGTCTTGTTCCCAGACCTTACATACAGGTAGGTATTGAAGTTCTGGGAACTACAGTAAAATTATAATAATGTATATAAAATACAATTACACATGTACCAGGTTCCCTGTGGTTTTTTCATGGGCTCCTGATGTGTACAGGTAGTTATATAATTAATATTACATTAAAATTTAATATAAATCTGGAATCTAAAAAGTGCATAATCATTACACAAGATATCTAATAAAGTATAATTATTTCCTCACCTTCATGAGTTCTGATCTCTAGCTTAAACTAACCAGTTTAGAACATTTAGATGAAGTTTAGATAGCAAGTCACATGCTCAATCATTATCCAAACAGCAAGGTCAGTAATTTAATATACAACAATGTGGAACTATTGAAAACTTAAAAATTTTCATACATTCATAATTTACATTGCATATGTACACAAATTATCTTATCATTCCTATTCCAGTATTATCCAACTATAATCATTATACATTAAGTATAATAGTCTGTTTTTTATATAATGGAGGTACGTGTCTCGTACATGTAACTTCTTCATCAGTACTTAAAGGATTAGTGAGTGTTACATTGTGTGTTCCTTTTAGTACTGTATCACACTGAGATTTGCTTAGCTGTTCAAGGAGAGAGGGAGAGAGGGAGAGAGGGAGAGAAAGAGAGAGAGAGAGAGAGAGAGAGAGAGAGAGAGAGGAAAATAGATAGCAGAAAAACTAGAAATATAGTATTTGTACTACAAATATCTGAATAATTTGGATCATGATGTACTTCATGTATAAATACAAACACAGCTAATTAATGTATTTCACTACAGAATATGATTATCTGTTAGATATTACTACAGCACAAAACTTGGTTGTTGATTCAGCAGAGGTTAGTTACTTGTCATTTAATTACGGTTAGTTGTTCAACTTTTTAATAGGCAATTATAGTCTTTTATTGACCAAGAGACAGACTAACAAATACAATTATTCTCTTTACCTCATATACTCCAGGACCTAGAGCTGACTTTTGTGTAGATTTGAATCTTTCATCTTTGGAGCATATCAGACCATGTTGAGTGTTTCCTACTCTTGTGTTTAAATCAGGCTCATACATGCCTGGACCTTATAGGGGGAGATAACATAAAACACTCATATACTTGGCATTGAATATATTGGTTACCATGGTGATATTACATAGAACTACAACTGTTTTGCTCAATATTGTTTACCAATGCTATGTACATGTATATAACTAATCAATGTCCTTCTTCCTTCATTGATGAAATATTTACCTGGATTTAATACATCAGTTTCATTAAGCGAAATGTCTCTGGGAGGAGCAAATCGAGAATTGGATGAAAGAAATGCAGAATTTGATGTGGGTCTTTTTGATTCCACTCTTCCTTGAGACTTGGCATGTGACTTTGATATTTCATAGGAACCAGGTGGTGGAATACTCTGTGAAAACAGATGTATGTATACATGTATAAACCATGCATTTGTCTATTTATCTATCCATATATTCATCCATCCATCCATTTGACCAATAATTGCTTTAACTATGAATAGATGGATGGACAAATGGATGAATGGATAAATAGATAAGTGAATGGATATACATGAATAGATGAATGGATGTATGGATGTATGGTTGGACACTCGTATCTAAGCTTACTGTTACAATTGGAGGAGGTGAATATAATCTCTTTGAAGTTGATGCAAACACAGCATTCAATTTGTTTGATGTGTTAGTGGGTGTGGTTTCTTGGTACATATCAGGTCCTATGCATGTGTTAAATTTAAGATTGTCTCAATATGTTATTCACATTCTACACACCTGGAATATCCTTTTCATCTCTTTTTGTCAGTGGTACAGTCCTCACAGATGTGGTACCAAAAACACTCTGTTTCATTCCAACAACACTAAAAGATACATACATACATATATACATACATACATACATACATACATACATACATACATACATACATACATACATACATTTATACATAAAATATGAATATACATACAGTCATGTACATACATAGATAGTTCTATCTTACACAGCTTGTTTCAGTAACTCGTTAGCCATGCTAGTGACTTCACTATTATCATAAGCACCAGGACCTGTGAACAAGATACACAACATGAAAAAACTAGTATCAATAGGTATATTCATTTACCTGGTATCTCATCAGACTTTCTATTCACCCTGAAACGAGCTGATGTTTGTCCAAACGGACTCTTTGTCAATCCTGAAACTCTGGAAGAATTGTAAAATTACATGATTGTGGAGAAGAAAAATATGAAATATCCATATACAAAGTGGTATAGCATTATAGTAAAACATCATTAAAGGTCATTCATGTTCACCATGACCTCAGAAAAATGTTCATAACTTTAGTTTGGAATTACCAACAATCTTATATATAGGATTTTATTCTCTTCTTCATAATAACACAATGTAATTAACCCTCCATCATTAGTACATGTACATGTAAATAACCCTCCATGGTTAGTACATGTACATGTAATTAACTCTCCATTGTTAGTACATGTACATGTAATTAACCCTCCATCATTAGTACATGTACATGTAAATAACCCTCCATGGTTAGTACATGTACATGTAATTAACTCTCCATTGTTAGTACATGTACATGTATTTAACCCTCCATCGTTGGTACATGTACATGTAAATGTAATTAACCCTCCATCGTTAGTACATGTACATGTATTTAACCCTCCATCATTGGTACATGTACATGTAAATGTAATTAACCCTCCATTGTTAGTACATGTACATGTACATGTAATTCAGTTATAAGCTGATAAACATTTAATAAAATGAACAAACCGTTTTAGACTTTCAAAAGCTGTTCTGGGATCTTCATATTTAGTAGATGCTGGGGAATGAGGGAAACTGGACACAAATCTCTGAATAATGAAGAGAGAAAGAGAAGATGGAGGAGAGTAGGAAGGGAGAAATAGGACAGAAGTGGAGAAGACTTAATGCACTGTAGAATAAACTCCAGTGAATAAAATACAACACATACACACACTGTATTTATAACAATCTTAATTTTATATTGACTTTTCATTATAAACAACATCTCAGGTCTAAAACTATGTACAGTGGAACCTCTCTTATCCGGGCAGTGTGGGACCAAGAGGTGCCTGTGGTGTGGTTCACATTACTAAGTTTTATATACTTTATGAATAATACATGTTGAGTTCCTTCACTTAAAACATGTATTATATTACTATAAGAATACTGCTATCTAGGGGAGAGGGAGAGATCATCATGTAGTACCTGTTGTGAACATCCAAATGGAGGAGGCTCAATAGCATCATCCATTACAAGAGCACCTGGATTATTGAACTGAGATGGAAGATCATATTTTCCAGGACCTGGAACACCCTGAGATAAAAACAAAGTTTTTGTTTAGCACCATTTTCATAATTTATACATATAATTATCCTTCCTGTTCTTTTTGTATCAAATTTTAATCCATTACTTCATTACAGTAAAATCATGTCATCTAACTATACACTATACATATACATTTTGAGGTCATAATTATAATCTCATTAATGGATGAATATTAATATAATAATAATTATAATCTCATTAATGGATGAATATTAATTAATATAATTATAATCTCATTAATGGATGAATATAATTAATATAATTATAATCTCATTAATGGATGAATATTAATTAATATAATTATAATCTCATTAATCTTATTCCAAAATTATTCATTTTTAAAAAAATCCTTTATTTATTTATTTTATATTAATCTCATTAATGGATGAATATTAATTAATATAATTATAATCTCATTAATGGATGAGTATTACTATAATCTCATTAATGGAGCAGTATTACTATAATTATATGATCTCATAATTATATCATAAGGTTAACGGATGAGTAATCAATAATATGATATCATAAGATATTGTAAGGGCAGTATTAATATCAATTGTATGTAGGATTACCTTCTTCTCTTCTAACTGAGGAACTAGTTCATGATAACGAGGAAGCTAAAAAAAGTAATGAATAAAATTAATAATCATTGATAATTAATTATTATTACCTACTTACCAGTGCTACACTACTTGGAACAACAATCTAGACAAAGATGAATGTCAGAATCATGTGTGTGTCCATGTATATATGTATGTATGTGTATGTACGTATGTATGTACATGTATGTATGTATATGCATGTACATGTATGTATGAATGTATGTATGTATGTATGTACTATGTATATATGTATGTATGTGCATGTATGTATGAATGTATGTATGTAAGTATGTATGTTTGTATGTATGTATGTATGTATATATGTATGCATATATGTATGTATGTAGGTATGTATGTATGTATGTACTGTATGTATGCGTATATACATGTACTATGCATCATGTAATTGTATATATGTATGTACTGTATGTATGTGTGTATTTATGTGTGTATTATGAACATTGAACATTGTACATGTATATGTAATTATGTATGTACGTATGTTAGTATTTATAGTGTACATGCATGTATGTATGTAATATGTATGTTTGTGGATATATGTATGTACATGTAACTATGTATAATATTTATTGTGTAGTAACATACTGAAGGTCCTTTCTGAAATACTTTAGGAGGGTAAGTATAGTCACCTGGACCAGGTCCTTCACAACCTAAAATATAGTAGTCACATATGGGTATTAGACTAAAACTAAGACATGGGAATGAGACTGAGTGAACAAAATGTCATGAATATATAATATAGGTACTAACAACTGACATGGGAATGAAACTGAGTGAAAAAGATGTCGTGAATATATAGGTACTGACTGGAATGGGAATGAGACTGAGTGAACATGATATCATGAATATATAGGTACTGACTAGCATGGGAATGAGACTGAGTGAACATGGTGTCAGGAATATATAGGTACTGACTGACATGGGAATGAGACTGAGTGAATAAGATATCATGAATAATTATAATTATACATTAGGTACTAGCTGACATGGGAATGTGACTGAGTGAATAAGATATCATACATATATATACAATACGTACTAGCTGACATGGGAATGAGACTGAGTGATACAATACTACATATAAGTAATGTACAATACCTTTGAATTGTGATCTCAGAGACTTAAGATGACTAAAATGAACTCCTTTGTATTTCTTAGTGGTGATGGTCTCATCCTACAAAACATATAATATACTGACATATACTGTAATGTGCAAGAACTTATAATACTTATAATATACTGACATATACTGTAATGTGCAGAACTTCACTAAATATTTACTCTCTGTAATACTTATAATATACTGACATATACTGTAATGTGCAAGAACTTCACTAAATATTTACTCTCTGTAATACTTATAATATACTGACATATACTGTAATGTGCAAGAACTTCACTAAATATTTACTCTCTGTAATACTTATAATATACTGACATATACTGTAATGTGCAGAACTTCACTAAATATTTACTCTCTGTAATACTTATAATATACTGACATATACTGTAATGTGCAAGAACTTCACTAAATATTTACTCTCTGTAATACTTATAATATACTGACATATACTGTAATGTGCAGAACTTCACTAAATATTTACTCTCTGTAATACTTATAATATACTGACATATACTGTAATGTGCAGAACTTCACTAAATATTTACTCTCTGTAATACTTATAATATACTGACATATACTGTAATGTGCAAGAACTTTACTACATATGTACACTTATATTGTATAGTGCAGTGAAAACACTGCCCTTTATTAGAGGTTGTTGTTATAAATTAAGTTTCTATAGTGAAATGGTTCCAATGGTTTACAAGTACAAATGTATATATGTGGATTACAAATATACATCTTACATGTGACACATTATAGTAAGCTGGTCCCATTGTTTTATCTCTATCAGGAAGTAGTTGGGGTTGAAGTTGTCCACTGTTATCTTCCTCATACCCATAACTCTGTCCTGGGAATGGGATCGAAGGTGCTGTTTTTTGTCGAGAGTAAAAGACACAACCAGATTGCTGCAAAGAAAGCATAATTATATGAAAGAGGATAGTGAGATACATAGACCGAAAGAATAATACACACATACATATACATACATGTATGTGTAACTGTACATGAACATGACATTGTATGTATGTGTAGATGTACATGACATTGTGTGTATATGTACATGTACATGACATTATGTGTATGTGTACATGTACATGACATTATGTGTGTATGTGTACATGTACACGACATTGTGTGTATATGTACATGTACATGACATTATGTGTATGTGTACATATACATGACATTATGTGTATATGTACATGTACATGTACATGACATTGTGTGTATATGTACATGTAGTTTCAGATGAACAAACATAGCGGTATATATTTAATTACCAGAACATTCTTTCCTTTAACAATTCCACCATTTTCTGATAGATACAGATAAGAAGGAGGAGGTAGGTTTGTCTTCTTAGCTAGACTAGAAGCAATGGAGTAAGCACCAGGACCAGGTGTGGAAGAAGGGGGAGGAGTAAAACGAGTGGACTATAAAAAAACACAAAGCAATAATATACAAGATACCTAATGTATCATGTATGGTTTCATCATGATATACCATAAATCGGGAATATTTCGTCTCTAAAATATTTCGAATTTTTATTTTTCGTATGTATAAATTTCCAAATACCCGTTTATTTTCGAATTTTTAAATTTCGTACGCATACCATTATACGAAAATTTTTATAGTACGAAATTTACCCAAATTACGGTATGATAGATTGTTATATGGGCAGTGTTCTGCCCAGGATATTTAGAGTGGTAGTTGGATTCTATATTGCATTTGGCGCTGTTTATCTAGTTTATACCTAATTCTGTCTCAGTAGCCTATATATGTATTATCTGAGAGGTGGTTAATTCATCTGAGTGGTGGTTAATTCATGCTGAGTGGTGGTTATTCCTGACCAGTGCCTACCAGTGTGGGCAGAGCACTGTATTGGGGTATCGCTAAATCCGATACTGTGGAAATTGTTTATATTGCATAATAATCATTAAAATGTGGGTATGTATACTCCACTATGAATAGCAATGATTTTTTGTGTATGTCAAATTTCAATCCATTGCTTCATTATTGAGTTACAGTATAATTATGTGTTAACCTTATGACATTATACTATACACTATATTACATATAAAGTCATCACATCCTAATTCTGAGATCATTGTGAATATGAATGAACAGACTCTTTGCAGGCATGTATAGATTTCCTCACAAAAATATTTACATGCTTGTTTAAGGGTGTGGCTAAATGTACTTAAACATGTCCGTTCCTATCCTGCAGTTTTTAATGCTCATCACAGCTGCATACCCTGTTTTGTAGTGCTGTACCTCCCTTTATCCTGTCGTGGTTAACAGTATCCAAGGGATAGTGTCCAGGACCTGGAGCAACAGTAACTTGTTTAGCAAGGAAAGACTCCCTCTTTGACATAGAAAGAAATGGTGCAAAACCTACGAGAAGAATAAAGCAATATATATATATATATATATATTTAATGTCACAGACAGACAGACAGACACAATGTGCATATTGTAAAGACCCAAGACATAGTGCTACATACCATTTCTAATTTCTCTTGGCTCAGGCTCATATACACCAGGTCCTATATTAGAAGACGTACTGTTACTAGGTGAAGTAGCAGTCAGAACCCTAGGAGCTCTGTCATACATTATGAATGTACTGTACTGTACTGTACACTGCTGTTCCCCTTTCCTACCAGCGCTTGTGTGCTAAGCAGTTACCATAGCAACAATATGGGAGTGGTCACACGTGCTGTAGTCTCTGCCCATTGTCTTCATCAATATATTGTGTGTGTACATAGATGGCTTGGACTAATAGGATCCTCTCAGTATCACGTGGTACAGGTATTAGACTCAATTCTGTGTTATTAAACGAGATCCGTCATGCAAGCAGTAATCCATCATCAATATTTACTCCCAATCCACCGCCTGTTGAAGGTATGTAACATTCTTTAGTGTTTACAGACCTGGTATTCTGGTTCCTTATATGTAATGATTATCCTAACACTGGAATATAAGTTAAATTTGATATTCATTGGTTTTAGGGCCTACATCAGAAAAAAATTTGGTGGAAGCCATACGTAGTGCAATCGATATAGCTATGGATGACGATCACACAGCAGCTGTATTTGGTGAAGATGTGGCATTTGGGGGTGTGTTTAGATGTACTGTTGGCCTTAAAGAAAAATATGGTGAGATAATAATGTTCATTATTTTAGTGTAGTCTTGATAGAATGAAATAAAGCTTTACTTAGTGGTGAGACTAATGTAGAATGACGTTAGCGATCTTCAAATTCACTATACCTCAGAAAAACATTCATAACTTAGTTTGGAACGACTAACAATCTTTTTACCTACATCATTTTCATATAATTATCCTTCCCATTCTTTTTTGTGTATGTCAAATTTCAATCCATTGCTTAATTACTGAGTCACAGTATAATCATGTATTAATCTTATGACATTAAACTATACACTATATTACATATAAAGTCATCACATCCTAAATTTGAGGTCATTGTGAATATAAATAGATTTAATTCTTTTATAACCAGGTCAAGAACGTGTTTTCAACACACCTCTCAGTGAGCAGGGAATAGTTGCCTTTGCTATTGGTCTGGCTGCTCAAGGAAGCACTGCAATTGCTGAGATCCAATTTGCTGACTACATCCATCCTGCATTTGATCAGGTTGTTAATGAAGCAGCTAAGTTTCGATACAGATGTGGAGGTGAGTTCTCATGTGGGAGAATGACTGTACGAGCTCCCTATGGAGCTGTGGGTCATGGAGGGCACTATCATTCTCAGAGTGTTGAAGGTTTTTATGCTCATGTTCCCGGTTTGAAGGTAAGTTTCTCTAATGAACGAGAATGGATATATATGACCACAGATGAAAAAAACAGTCACTTGGATTTAATTCCTTGCTTATCTTTAAACACTCACTAGCCAATTTGTACAGGAATTCAACCACATTACTATATAGATGAGTAGTTGCTTGTTACCTAATTTTTGTCAGCTATCCAAATAGTAGGAGTATAAGTTAAGTAAAGTTGAGTATGTCATTTAATTTAATTAAGATCCAAGTGACTGATTTTTCATCCACAGTCACATATATATGTATACCATTGACATTTGCCATTGGTTTAGGTGGTCATTCCTCGTGGACCTAGTCAAGCTAAAGGTCTTCTCTTATCAGCCATTCGTGATGACAATCCTGTATTCTTTTTTGAACCAAAAGGACTTTATAGAGCAGCAGGTATGTATGTGTATGTGTGGATGTGTATGTTTATGTGTGGATGCATTGGGGTGTATGTGTATGTGTGGATGCATTGGGGTGTATGTGTATGTGTGGATGCATTGGGGTGTATGTGTGGATGCATTGGGGTGGATGTGTATGTGTGGATGCATTGGGGTGTATGTGTGGATGCATTGGGGTGGATGTGTGTATGTGTATGTGTGGATGTGTATGTGTGGACTACAGAAGTTTCATGTAATGTTTTTTGTTATAGTTGAACAAGTACCAGATTCAGATTATACTATACCTTTATCACAAGCTGAGGTTATTACAGAAGGTTAGTTAGTTATCCGTTCATTTATACTTCCCTTCTAAAACCCTACCTCTCTGTCTCTGTCTCTCTTCATCTGTCTTCATCTCTGTTTCTCTTCCTCTGTCCTACTGTGTCTCTGTCTCTCTCCATCTATCTGTCTGTCTGTCTGTCTGTCTGTCTGTCTGTCTCTCTCTTTCATAGGAACTGATGTAACCCTTGTTGGATATGGTACACAAATCCAGGTGTTACGTCAGGTTTGTCAGATGGCAAATGATGAGCTGAAAGTGCGTTGTGAATTAATTGATTTAAGGACTATCTTACCATGGGATGTTGAAACCATAGCTAAGGTATGTTGTATTCATCTATACAATTGTATATGTTTATATATGTACATGTATGTAACTATGTATGTGTATTTGAGTTGAGTGATGTCATACACAAGGTGATTATTGCTAGGTCATTTATTAATCCAGCGATGCTTCACTGATATTCGATATAATATCAGACTCTACCGAATTTAAAACATTTTTCTACTATTACTTAATCTCCTGACAGACAATGCATATGAAAGATTACATAATGCATGTGATGTGCATGTGATGTAATAATACTTTGCAATATTGTGATATTAGATAGCAGTATGAATCATGTGATTATTGTAGTTAAATAATAGCCCATCCAACAATACAACTGAATAATACTCCAATCCAAATGTGTAAAATGTCATTCATTCCATTCATACTTGTATTTTCATTTCTTTTATAGTCGGTGTGCAAGACAGGGAAACTGGTAGTAGCTCATGAGGCTCCACTCACAGCAGGATTTGCTGCTGAGATTTGTTCAACAATACAGGTTAATAACTGTATAAACAGGTCAAATCAATTTTAGATTGGGAGGGAGGGAGAGATCTCAAACTGGAGTCCTGTTACCTGATCACATTAGTGGTGTTTTCTAAGAATGTAGTGATTTTCGGATATATATAATTAGGTGGTATTAATTTGCAGATTTTCGGTAATCTCAATTCAAAGTTCACACTAGGTTTCTGTGGCAGGGTGCTTCAGTAAGGCTAACAGTAAATGGGTGTGACCCATAATGTGGTAACAGTATATGTGAGACTATAATATCATCATCATTAGTCATGCAGCTGAAAATGCATGTGTGGGTACAAAAGCATCGTTTGTCCTTGGTAGAGTTGCTCATTGGGAACTACCTTCTATATGTTGTTACTAATTCCTTTCTTAGCTCACTGAATGCTACATCCTTCTGTACTTCCAGCAATCAGTAACAAATATAAATATTATATTAACGTGTTTTCTGGACCAAAAAGTCAGTCATATCAAAATTGTAATATTGGTGGAGAAGTGATCTCTTTCCTCCTCCTAATAATTATAATATTACATATATTGTTCATGAGGTAATTGCTCAGTTAAATTATGAGCATGGCCAACCAAAATTGCATTAAGCTGAACACACTGACCATAGCAACTGGTATTTGATGGTCTTAGTTAACTACAGTGTCCATTATTGTGTAATTTTCATATTTAGTTGGTCTAAATTTGCAAGCTCAGTTAACTAAAACAACTGACATTGAACTATTATTCACAAAATATTCTATATAAATTCTTAAGTACACACATTCCAGAGTTGGAGTAGAAACTGTAGTAATGTTTGCAAACAATAAAAATTGATTAAATAATTTATTAATTAGTATTATTTTAGTTTTAGTCATAGTTGCAGCTGAAGGAAGAGTGTAAATATGTGTTTGCATAACTAATGTGTACAAATGGAGTACTATTATGTAATACATACCACACATAGGTTGCATACACACATCACTATACCATCTGTATGTCATTGTGGAATTAATAACTAATGTGTACAAATGGAGTACTATTATGTAATACATACCACACATAGGTTCCATACACACATCACTATACCATCTGTATGTCATTGTGGAATTAATAACTAATGTGTACAAATGGAGTACTATTATGTAATACATACCACACATAGGTTGCATACACACATCACTATACCATCTGTATGTCATTGTGGAATTAATAACTAATGTGTACAAATGGAGTACTATTATGTAATACACACACCACACATAGGTTCCATACACACATCACTATACCATCTGTATGTCATTGTGGAATTAATAACTAATGTGTACAAATGGAGTACTATTATGTAATACATACCACACATAGGTTGCATACACACATCACTATACCATCTGTATGTCATTGTGGAATTAATAACTAATGTGTACAAATGGAGTACTATTATGTAATACACACACCACACATAGGTTCCATACACACATCACTATATCATCTGTATGTCATTGTGGAATTAATAACTAATGTGTACAAATGGAGTACTATTATGTAATACACACACCACACATAGGTTCCATACACACATCACTATACCATCTGTATGTCATTGTGGAATTAAATCAATGTTATAGTGTATATTACATGTTGATTCAACATTTGTGTTGTTTTAGTTAACTATATTTAAATCCTTTTAGTAATGCATTATGATATTTAGTTAACTAAACTATAAATAAATTACAAGTCTATTGGAATAACTATAACTAACTAAAATGAAAAATGGCCAATAATGGCACTTTTAGTTAGTTAACTAAAACTAAAATCTTTTTAGTAAACCTAAAATTATTTTAGTTAATTAAACTAAAAGTTTGAGAAACTAGTCATACTTTAACTAAAAGTGATCATTATTGTCATACTAAAACAACACTATCAGCATGATGAACTGTTTCAATCTGCTGAGTCACCATGTAATATGAATTATTTATACCTGTATGGCCATCTGCATAGCGAATTCCAATGATGCACAATAACAAGTGAGCGACCTCCCTCCTCTGCATACCTCCCTTCAAAAAATAGTTGGAACTTACCTCCTACAACTGCATCCCTAAACCACACAATTTAATTTAGTTGTAGAAGCAATACAAAATATTGTATATATAGTACTGCACTACCTGGTATGTGAAGTGGTGTTTAATTTTGTTGCTAAGTTAGTA
This sequence comes from Petrosia ficiformis, assembly GCA_947044365.1. NCBI lineage: Eukaryota > Metazoa > Porifera > Demospongiae > Haplosclerida > Petrosiidae > Petrosia > Petrosia ficiformis. The sequence goes on along the minus strand of OX345653.1, from coordinate 3,876,614 downwards.
AACTTAACATTCCAATCTTGTTCCTGTGCTTTTTCAGTTTTGATATCCCTACATCCTCTTTCATTTTTTAAGATGTTTTTTTGTATTTTTTGTAATACTAAAACAACACTATATTCTGTACTCCAGTTGTGGTATATAGTACTGTTTTAGTATGACAATAATGACCATATATACTTATAGTTTTAGTATAGCAGTTTTCTCAAAATTTTAATTAACTAACTGAAAGTGTTGTCATTTTTCGTTTTAGTTAGTTATAGTTATTGCAATAGACTTGTAATTTAGTTATAGTTTAGTTAACTAAAAGTCGCAATGTATTACTAAAAGAGGTTTTTGTTATAGTTAACTAAAACAACACTACTAGAATAGGATTTTAGTTAACTAATACAACACTAGTAGAATAGCAAATAATTATATTTCGTTATTTTTTAGAATGAATGTTTTTTAAATTTGGAAGCTCCGATACAAAGAGTATGTGGTTGGGACACACCATTTCCTTTAGTATTTGAACCATTCTATCTTCCAGACAAGTACAGATGTTTAGAAGCTGTCAAAAGAGTAATTAATTACTAATATTTTGTTATCAATAGTATTTATGTAATGATGAGAATATTAATTTTGTGTTATTAATAATTATTACAAAAATGTCATTAATATTTTAAGAACGTCACACAGAAGTACACATACTTTCATCATTATAGAATAATAATGGCTGTTGCTGGAAATTTAGTCCTAGTCCTATGACAAAACTGATCATTGGTCCAATTGGACCTATGAACAGGCTATTGTGTAATGTAATGTGTACATGAACTGCATAATTGAAATACTACATGATAGTGTGTGAGTGTAGTAAGATTAAAAACTATTTGTGTACACTCAAATATATGAACATTTCAGTAACAGATAGTCCTGGCTGTAAGATGTTTGTCCTATGGAGGGAGTATTTTGTACTGTTGTGCTCTGGTGTTTTATTGATGCACACAGCTGCAAATGCTTGTACAGATTGCATAAAATCTGGTAAGTCAGTCAAATATTCATCTCTTGCTGTGAATTCCAACCTCAATTGTACCATACTTGAGAAAGACTTTATAATGGTTGACTGAAGTTATGCATCACTAAGCAGGATGATGCATGACTGAGCCCAGCTCTATCCTAAATATCAGTGCAGTGTTTATCAGAGCATCACTGAAAGCCATCTTTATAGCTGATGTGATCTTCCATGAATAATCAATAAATAATGTAATTTTGTAACACACTCTCAAAGTATGTCGAATGTATATATATATATGGAAGTATGTGCATATACGTGTTTATAAACTCATCACAACAATAATATAGTTGATGGATATCAAACCACTCTGAAGCTACTACAGTGCTCTCATGATCTTATCACACTGGAATGGATAAAAGTTGCTTATCCTAAAGATGAAGGGTATTTTATTCATTATACCTGTGAAAATGAGGCAGGAAGTAAAGTAAGAGTGTGCACTTTGTGTAGTGTGCATTAGTGTTTTGTGTGCGTAAATATATTTATATGTATGTACGTACATATGTAAATATTAATTTTCAATTAAAGTAGTGGAAATTATTGAAATTATAATAACACAATTAATAGAAAGTATTTTGACATAAAGAGAAGGATAGTTACGTATGTATATGCAGGAACAAAAAAGATTGTTGGTCATTCCAAATTAAAATTATGAACATGTTTCTGAGATAATGGTGAATGTCCTTTAATTTCCAAGTCTAAACACTTGTATACACATACGTAGTTTAATATACATTACATCTGAGAAAAAGGATCTACAGACCTTCCTTCTTCATGAATATTATATTGTGTCATATGATACAAATCACTTGGTGATCACATTTTGTATTTTTTTCACAGACTGGTTCCAATTGTAGAAATGTATTTGCAACCAAGTATTTTTTTTCACCACCAATGGATTCAGTAAACTGCTTTATTACACTATGTTACTTTACGATTTTCTATACTCTTGAAAAAACACAGCAACACTGTCTCATTTCTCCACCAGGCATGTTATTGTATATAATTCTGCATGTGATATATATAGAACCTCACCACAGGCATAAACAAATTATACTTTATATACATAATAACATTTTATTTATTATCTAGTAACATATTATCATATTAGAGTGTATTATTAGGCCTCTTAATAGCTTTGCCAAGCCCTTTATTCTAGCACAACCCACAACAGTAAACTACATGAACTACAAGCCACAACAGGCTGTCTGTTTTCATAGTAAAGGATGTCAAAGCAATTGAATTTGTTTAATTTTGATTAGTCAGAGGTACGTAACTAATATAAGATCTAACTTAATATATGTGTTATGGCAATTCAACATCATTAATACTGGTCAAAGAATAAATATTGATGGTGGTGCCACCAGTGTTAGTAGTAGTAGTAGCAGCTGCAGCAATGTAGATGGTGAGTATAATAGTGAGAGTGATGAATACAATTGTGGAAGAGATATTGTTGGTTGTTGTATCAACACTAACACGAGTAGCAATAGCTTGGGAATTACAAGACAAGACCAATAGATGAATTTGCTTCTAGTGATAAGAATAGACGCATTCTTTTACTTTAATTTTATAAGTAAAAAAAAATAAAAATGATAACCTAATAAACCATGTACTGCACCACCACACCCAAATATGGGTGTGTCAGTCACCATAATTGACCACGTCTTTCATGAATAAACTATTGGCCCCTCCAACCAAAATAACCTAGATCCGCCCCTGTGGTGCACACCTCTGATTGCACACTTTGGATATGAGGGTTCAATTCCTACGACTACTCTTTCCTTTTTCTTTCACAACAGAAGGAGCTGGTTTGATTCTCACATAGTTTTCTTTTTTCCTTTTTTTTACACAATGTAGACTTGCCGCCCCCATATTGTTTTGCATTTCAATAGTTAGATAGCAATTACGTATTAATCTATTTTATTTTAATAGATATACAACCTAATGTTACCACACATCTTCTTCCTTCATCAACATACAATCTAACAAGCTCTCTAATTGTGACGTCTTCTTTACTGGTAGTGTCATCTCCAGTCCCCACTTCTTCTTTACTGGTAGAGTCATCTCCAGTGCCTATTCCTACAGCACTACCAAGTAATATTATAATTATAATGGTAATTGTAATCTTCATTGATAAAGGGAAGCTTGAACTTAATAATAATATAAATTATTCTTAAATTGGCGAAGAAGGCCTTTGGGCTACAATGTACAAGATTTTAATAGTGTTATGTATAAGTTATAGTAAAGTTACAATAGTGATATTTTTAATGTACACCAATAACGGCCACTTTTAGTTATAGTTATGACACAATCTACAAAAACATATTCACAAATTTCACTTAGTCATTTTGCTTTATAGCAGTGTAGGTACTTATGTAGGGTTATATGGAAGTGGTTTGTTTATACGTTAACCTCCTGTGCTAGTACCATTTTGACCTAGTTTGCATACTTTTGGGTTTTAACTTACTTCATATTCTTTCATTTTTATTGAAAATGGTTCAGTTATATTGTAACTGATTAAAGTGCCGATATTTAGGTGAGGTTTTAGTTACCTGTGAACTTATTAACAGAAGTTGTAGTCATGACAACACTGGTACTATAGGTATCCCCCATACTCACACATCAAAGATAATTATTTAAGAAATGTATATTTCTTGTCACCACAGTTTGTATATAAACCTCTGAACACCAGCAGGTGGTATATATATCAGGCATATATCCAACTAGCCATGGTTTACGTAGTATATACTATATGATTGTACAATTGAGATATATATGTAAAATCCTAACCAGATTAAATGGTTGTCATAGTAGCATAATTATAATCGGGGTGTACTAGTGGCCTATTGGTTAAAGTGCTGGCCTGGATTCGAAAGGTTGCAGGTTCGAACCCCACTAGGTGCAGGCTTTTTTCACCCATGAGTATTCTCAGTTCCCGCCTGCAATCGAAAGGTTACAGGTTTGAGCCCCACTAGATGCAGGCTTTTCGTGAGTATTCTCAGCTCCACCCTCAAAATGAGGAAGTGTTTGTCACAGCTTTGGAGCTGTTTAAATATTAGCAACTTCTGCTATTCCAGCTTCCTCATTAGTCACATTTTGTAAAAATACTAAAGTCATAATACAAATCATTATTGTTTTTGTTAATTATTCACAGATGTAACGTTTAATGTTGCTGTACTTTCACAACACAAATTTGCTGTAATTTGGAATTTACCAGTTGAATTAACAGGACTGGTCACACATTTCAATATCATAGTCACTTCTACTTCTACTTCTACGATAGTTTTCAATGAAACAATACCAGCTGCTGTCAATAAACAAGACTATAACATTACTGTCAGTAACCTAGGTAATTATCTCTGTCATGTATAGCACTAAGTCTACATGAGGTTGCAGTTTAAAAGTCTTTGCAGTAGAGTAATAAACAGGGTAACAACAGAGAGAGAAAGAGAGAGAGGGAGGGAGGGAGGGAGGGAGGGATGGGGGGGGTGGGTGGGTGTAGGATGGAGACAGACATAGACCAGTAACCAAGGAATTATGGTTGCTATGATAAACACTGAAAAATGTTTATCATAGCAACCATAATTCTTTCCATGATAACAGCTGTCACCCCATTGGTAACAAATTCTTCAACTCCTACATATGTGGGAGAAATGGTGACAGTAATGTACTAGTACAGAATAACAGACGTTGTTTACTATGTCATCAAATATAAAACTTAGCTTAAAGCTGTTGTACAATAATGATCACTCACGGTATGACTAAAGTCGGTTCATATTCATGACGATCTCAAAATTACTTTATATGTAATATAATGTATAGTTTAATGTCATGAGGTTAATACATGATTATACTGTAACTGTTGACTATGTATTTTCATTATCTAATGCTATGTCCATGTTAGATCCATTTATACCATATCTTGTTGAAGTTACTGCTGTTAATGTAATTACTGACATTACAAGTGAAATTAGTGAAATCACTGTCTTCACTCAACAAGGATGTAAGTAGTACACAGTACATACACATAGTATAGCATGTGTCACTCAATGGAGGACATACTAAATTACATACTAACATCTGTCTTTGTAGATACTGAAATCATTCACTTATGTTTTAACATAATAGACTCTACTACTGAGGTATGCCTATTACATCTTCTAAAACAATATTTGTAATTATTTCTTTAATACACTAACAGACATTCATCTTTGCAAACAATTCGTCGATCATTACTGATAGCATTATTTCAGATTGTCTGTGTAACCTTGACAACAATCATTTAACAATTACACAAATAAACTGTTCTACATATGAATGCGGTTCGAAACTGGAATACAAAGCAAGACTTACGCTGCCAAATGAAACTGCTCTCGAAAAAGCACTGATATCTCTCAACAAATTCTTATCTACATCTGCTCCATATATAATCGAGCTGGATGGTGTAATTATTCAACTTGATTTAAACTGCAGTGATATTAACATAAGTGAAAGTGTACACATACAGCCTGAGGACTCTAACTCGGACATAACAACCAATAATATTCTAATGATTTCCTTAGGTGTGTTCATCACCATAGCTATCATAATACTGTGTACAGTTGCTTTCTTGTTTGTCATGGTTACAAGAAAGAAGAAAGGCCGAAATTTTCCAGAGGGGTACGTATGTATGTATATAAGTGTTGTGTTGATATTTCATGTGATCGTGTTCAAAAATAATAATTTTGATCAATAATGATATATAAAATACCAGCATGTGCTTCATGTAAGCTTAAGCTCATGGTATGCATATAATACCTAGTGCAGTACCCTATATACTCTAATTATTACGTACTGCCTTAAAACCAAATTAGGCAGACCAACTATTGCTAAAGATCATTCATGTTGACCTCAGAGAAATGTTATTAGCTATTTGGAATGACTAACAATCTTTTTACCTGCACCATTTTCATATAATTATCCTTTACATCCTAATTTTGAGGTCATCATGAATATGAACACCTTTAGATTCATATTTTAGGTGGCTTCCTGTACAAGCAAACATTCATAATGATAAACGTTTGATACTGAATTTCTCACTCATAGTCGCACATGTAAATAATTATAATATTATAATTCTTTTCTCTATCTATCAAGATTGGATATTGTATTGAGTGATATTGATTCATTTCAAAGAGATGAGATACAATTTAAGATCATGTTGGCAAAGAAACGGCTCAATATCAAAGAATATAAAAGGAAAGATAATTATAGTGAAAATGAATATGGGACGTCAGGAGGTCCATTCACTGGAGAAGAATATGGCAGTGATTTTATTATGAATACAGATGAATATGCGATTTCAGGAGCTCAATTCACTGGAGAAGAAGGAGAGGAATATGGGAGTGACGTAACAGATGAATATGCGATTTCAGGAGCTCAATTCACCGGAGAAGAAAGAGAGGATTATGGCAGCGACTTTATTATGAATACAGATGGGTATGAGACTTCAGGAGCTCAATTCACTAGAGAACAAGGAGAGGAATATGGCAGTGACATAACAGATTGGTATGAGACTTCAGAAGCTAAATTCACTGGAGAACAAGGAGAGGAATATGGCAGTGACGTAACAGATGGGTATGAGACTTCAGGAGCTCAATTCACTGGAGAAGAAGGAGAGGAATATGGCAGTGACGTAACAGATGGGTATGAGACTTCAGGAACTCAATTCACTGGAGAACAAGGAGAGGAATATGGCAGTGACGTAACAGATGGGTATGAGACTTCAGGAGCTCAATTCACTGGAGAAAAAGGAGAGGAATATGGCAGTGACGTAACAGATGGGTATGAGACTTCAGGAGCTCAATTCACTGGAGAACAAGGAGAGGAATATGGCAGTGACGTAACAGATGGGTATGAGACTTCAGAGTTCCATCTAAAACCAGAGGAGGAAGAGAAGAGCTAGGAATATAACTGTAGTGACTTCACAATGAATTAAAAGTGGTATTGGACTTCATACCAACACAATTAAGTCAGCTTACACAAATTTTACAATTACATACTACATATTGTATACAATAGCATTATAAACAAGATTCATAAACCTGTTTTTTAATCACATTCATCTGTAATATGCATACATGAGACATGTAAGAATTAAGATTTTAATAATTAATTCCAGTGATAATCAATTAATAGTTATTGATAATTAATTTTATTACAAGCTTCAATTATTAATGATAATTATTGTCAGCCACTCTAACAAAGATCATACCACACATTGTATACACACACACCCACAATATCTATAAAAACAAAAAAAAAATCATTTTTTTTAACAACTAGAAAATTGTGAAAATTGTGGAAATATATATAGAAAAACCAGTCCTGTGTTATCTGTTATCAAGAAATGAAAACAAGTATTTGATTACATTCACAGAAAAGTTTCAGATCTTTCTACATCTTGGTCTTTATCACAATGTTGATGTTCATATTGGTCTTCAAAAAGCTCAAAATGTTTTATTGTTCTCTCAGACGTTTCTGCAGGAGGTGGTCTATCATTTTGAATTCCATCCGGAAAGACGTCTTTTCCATTTTTCACTTGTACAGATTTTTGGTCTTTGCTATCTAGTGTACCTTTTCCAGAATCTTCACCTGTGTCTTCTTTTTTTTGGTGAGAGAGGGTTCGTTTCAGACTATCATTATTATTGGAGAGTGGATTAACTGGTTTTTCTGGTTTATCAAATACATGAATTCCCTTTGGGTCTTTATATAATGCTACCATCTGTGAATAAAAATTTTGCAGGTAAAAAATTATTTCTTGTATGTACATATTACCATACCATTAAGACATCCATATCTGTTTATACATGTATCTCTCTCAATTTGTCCATCCATTCCTCTGTCCATCCATTCATCCATACATCCATCCATCCATCCATCCATCCATCTCTCTCTCCTTCCCTCCCTCTTTCCAACCATCCATCCATCAATCCATCCATTCATCTCTCTCTTTTCCCTCCCTCCCAACCATCCATCCATCTATCCATCCATCTCCCCTCCGTCCATCTATCCATTCATTCCTCTCTACTTCCCTTCTTCCATCCCATAATCAAATGCATTATTCATACTAACCTTTGGTACAAAGGTCAAAAGAAGAAATACCAATATCTCCAGGAACACTAAAAGAGGGACCAATGCAGCAAAAACATTAATATAATCGCTAGCAGTTACCAGTACACCAATCAAAATCACAATCAGAATAGTTGAAGTATAAACAATAGCCGAGGAAAATTTGAAATCGTTTAAAGTGTTAACTTTGATGTTTCGTATCCTGAAGGCCAGAATTATGGCAGCGAAATGAAGACTGAACTTGAAGAGAGCAGTAAACACTACCCAGACCAAATAGTATATTGTTGTACCACATGATGGAACACAGTAGTCTATGGTAATCCCTTGATCCTGTTGTGTGTGTGTGTGTGTGTGTGTGTAGAAATAGTGTTATTGAGTGATTACTTATCGTATTGTATGTATCTGGGAGAAAACCTGTGTGTGTTTTGTGGGTGTGCTCATTGTTAGCGGAGAAAGCGGTTACAGAGGTAGCCTTAATGTACTTGTCCACTCTCCAGCCAACCAACAAACACTGTAGACAGACCTGTCTCTGTCTACTGGACGATGGATCTGCTCTAAGAGTATCAAACCACCGGTTCTTACCTCCAACACCCCACCATTGGTTGAACATTATTAAACCAAAATACTAAATTAATATGCTCTTCAGTTTGTAAACATTGGTTTAGCGGCTAAGATTGGGATTCTGGTTACCTAATTGACTATCATTGGTCAGTAACATAGCTATATCCCTTCCCTCATATAATTCCAAGGTACATGTATATATTCACATATGCTTTGATACTTTGGTGTTATTGGACTCCCGACAGGGATAGTCTGGCCTTGGGATCCAGAAATGGGGGTTAAAGACATCTTGGTGGGATCCCAACCCTCCCCTCTCTATCCGTATCTGGAAATGCTTATAGAGTCCTGTTCACCAATGCACCAGTAAATACATGTAATAATAACTTACTTACAAAACCCTGAAGTCAAACAATGGCCTATTCCTACTGGATTACAAAAGATCCTACTCCCTTGAAAACTTTACCTACCATGTGCTTATACACATGTGCTCTCCTAATTAATCTTAGGTGGGCGTTTTTTAATTAATAATTAAAATTATTGCAAGGCTATTACTATTACAGATGCTGCTGTTGTGTGTGTGTGTGTGTGTGTGTGTGTGTGTGTGTGTGTGTGTGTGTGTGTGTGTGTGTGTGTGTGTGTGTGTGTGTGTGTGTGTGTGTGTGTGTGTGTGTGTGTGTGTGTGTGTGTGTGTGTGTGTGTGTGTGTGTGTGTGTGTGTGTGCGTGTGTATCAGTGAGATATTATTCATTGTGTGTTTCTATAGCAATACAAAAGCTTCATCTCTGATAACTTTAAAGAACAAACAAAACAAAACAAAACTTTATGAAAGACATGTAACTTGCATTTCTTCCTGACTTTCTTTCTTTGTCTTCTTTTTCACCAACATCAGCAAATATTATATCAGGAATAAATAGGATGACTGATACAACTAAATCAATTGATATAATTCCACAAGATATCATGAATAATGTCCAGTCTTTAGGTGCCTAGAGCATAAACACACACATACAAATATTACACATACATACATACATATTCCATACATACATATATATATATATAATTATATATATATATATATATATATATACATACAACTGTACATACATACATACATACATACATCCATATTCCATACATAGTATTACATACAACTATACATACATACATACATACTTTGTACATACATACATACATATTACATACATACATACATACATACTCGTTTGTTTGGAGATGGATTTAAAAAGATGTAATGTATTCTCAATGTTTTAACAAGAGCTACAGTAAAACTAACATCATGTCCAAAACTTGTAAAAAATCTCCTTAACTATGAGTAAGAGAGAGAGAGAGAGAGAGAGAGAGAGAGAGAGAGAGAGAGAGAGAGAGAGAGAGAGAGAGAGAGAGAGAGAGAGAGAGAGAGAGAGAGAGAGAGAGAGAGAGAGAGAGAGAGAGAGAGAGCATGATGAACTGAGTTAATAATTATAATTCTGTCTATTCTGTTTTATAATATGTAATAACTTTGAAGAGCTATGAACAAGATAACATCAGTAAATTATTAATAGTTATTAAAATCACTGTACATATACCAGTTATTAATTAATAGTTATTAATAGTTATTAAACTCACTGTACATATATATACCAGTTAATAATTAATAGTTATTAATAGTTATTAAACTCACTGTACATATACCAGTTATTAATTAATAGTTATTAATAGTTATTAAACTCACTGTAGATATATATACCAGTTAATAATTAATAGTTATTAATAGTTATTAAACTCACTGTACATATTACAGTTAACAGTGTAATATCCTTTGCTGGTATTGAATAGAGGATCATTCCAAGCAACAGAATAAACACACCTACTATTATTAAATAGTTTAGATTAGGACTGGTCAGTTTAACAATCCTAAATAATAATAATAATAATAATAATAATACATGTACTGTTACCATGGTAACCTGATAGACAGTGCAGGTGGTATACAGCTCATCAAAGTGTATTTATATAAACCATGTCTAGTCATATACCACCTACACAACAGGTGGTATTGACTAGTGTTGTTTTGGCTTGACAATAATGACTAATGTTAGTTATAGTATGACTAGTTTCTCAAACTAGTTTTAGTTTAATTAACTAAGGTAATTTGAGGCTCATTAAAATTTAGTTTTAGTTAACTAACTAAAAATGCCCATTATTTTCATTTTAGTTAGTTATAGTTATCACAGTAAACATGTAATTTAGTTAGCTAATTAAAAGACAAAATTGCTTACTATAAAGGGTTTTAGTTATAGTTAACTAAAACAACACTAATGCTGTCAATGGCCGATAATGACCAATATGGATTACTGATTACATTACTAATAAATAAACATACTTTCTATCTTTGAATATGATGTTAAAGAAGAGACAAATCACTGCTATTATCAAACCAGTCACAAATAAGATAACGACAAATGCAGACACACCTACTAATATCGTATTAACAATCTTGATGTGAGTTCCATCAGGAGGTATACCATCTGATAATTATAAATAATTACTTATCATAAGTACAAGTACATGTACATTGAACATAATTTTTATAATTTAATTATTATATCACAAGTACAAGTACATGTACATTGAATGTATCATAAGTACAAGTACATAAGTATCATAAGTACAAGTACATGTACATGCACATGTACAAGTACAAGTACACAAGTACAATTAAATATGGTATTGTTTACTAGTTCAGTAAAAGTATCATAAACATTATAAAGTTTACAAGTACTTCTCTTATTTAAATCTAAAAGCATTATCATTAATGTGCTCATAATTATAAACACACACACACAAACATAATTATGTAATACATTAGGGAGTTTACTAATGTTTACACACACAGACATGCAAAGACAGTCACACGCACACAATATTTAATTACAATATAATAATTATATCGTATCTAATGTCACTGTGACTTGAAATACAAAATACATATTATTTATGTAATGACGTGTAGAATACTGTCATACCAGGAAATACTGAGCTGTCATTGAAACCTTGTATATATCTAAATAAGCCATCATTAATCAATGCTATCTCAGACAATGTGACGCTTCCATCTATAAAATATGAATAAAACTGTTATCATATACCAAATACAGAACTGTGACATAAGATAAATAACTCAAATTAACAGAATGTTACTATTAATAGAGAATGTTACTATTAATAGAACAACTCATATACTATATTAATAGTTGTTACTATTAATAGAACATGTTACTATCAATAGATCACTATAGCACATGATACTGTCATCATATGCTACACTATAAATGTTACTATTAATAGAACATGTTACTATCAATAGATGACTATAGCAGATGATACTGTCATCATATGCTACACTATAAATGTTACTATTAATAGCACATGTTACTATCATCATATGCTATTAATAGAAATGTAACAGCTAACAGCACGTTACTATTAATAGAACATATTACTATCAATAGAACATATACTATAGAAATGTTACTATTAATAGAACATGTTGCTATTAATAGCACATGTTACAGGGCTCATGCTACTACAAAATATATCTCTATTCATTCTCACCCGATTCACTAGTGTATTGTTGTAAGGATACTTGTATGTTATCCCTATCTCCATTGTTATCATATCTCACAAAGCCCTGTACATATGTATGTATGTATGTATGTATGTATGTATGTATGTAAGTATGTATGTAAGTATGTATGTATGTATGTATGTATGTATGTATGTATGTATGTATGTATGTATGTGTGCATACATGTATATGTATGTATACTTACTGAAGCTCCATAGAATTGTACATTACTCAAGGCATTCACCAGGTTGTCATAGTTACCACCTGGTGGAGCTCCACTTGCATTCAGTGCTAAAGCAAGACTAAGCACAGCATCTACAGCATAACTTGATGTGCTATATTTGTTATCTTCGTCTATGATGTTAGTGGTATTAAACACTGGTACCTAATTATGAATGTATGAATGTATATACATGTACATGTATGTATGTATTCATGCTGGTGTGTAGCTCAAGCGCACGCTCTTTACGTGTCATGCCTACTAATTGAGACTGAGGCCCCACAATGACACAACTTCCTTATTTAACTATGTATACAATTCATAGTCACATGTGACAGAGACAAAATATATATAAACATAGTTCGAACCCGTGGGAAAGCAATCATAGGGATGGCCCTACAGGCCATAAAATATGCACAGTACATGTAAAGTTGTTGACACCCTGCGTTGTATGTATTGTCGCTTTAATTATTAACGAGCTTAATTAATAAAATTAATTACAAGCTTGTACTTGCTACTTTAAATGATGTACCTCTACAATTTACATGTACTTAATTTATCTTTAATGTACTTGTACTTGCACTTGAGTACATTAAAAAAAAAACTAGCTTCACTGAATACAAGTACTTGTACATGTACATGTACATGTACTCTTCACTGAGTACATGTACTTTACTCTTCACTGAATACATGTACATGTACATGTACTCTTCACTGTGTACATGTAATTGTACTTGATTCATCACTGAATACATGTACTTGTACATGTACATGACTCTTCAATGAGTACATGTACATGTACATGACTCTTCAATGAGTACATGTACATGACTATTCACTGTATACATGTACTTGTATTTAAGTATAGATACTGTGTACTTATTTGTGTTGAATCTAACCCCATCAATATTCCCATTTTGAATAGGTATTGGATTCACTGCTAAACTTCTATTCAGAGCAGTAGCAATATCACTCATCACACATGTAGTACCATTCAAGAGATACTGATTAGTCCACCAGTTCATCTCATACCAGCCAAAAGTCAGCCAGAGATAATCAGGATAATATCTATCTCTTTTGTAAGCCTATTAATAAAAACCAAACACAGTATCATAAAGGATTTCCTTTTGGATGAGGAAACTGAACGCTGTATTGTAGGGGATGTGAATTGCATAACGTATACTAGCTTCATGTAACCTAGAGCTTTTAATTGGAGTATATATGGTACTATCTTAGGGAGTATATATGCACATTCAGTAGGCTGTCAACTATATAATCTCAGAACCAGTTGACTTTTAATTAATATTCCTTTTATAGTTTGTGCTGTGGGAATTGGTGTTGCTTGTATTAATTGTGTGGTCAATTATCACCCCTATTTATAGGTACAAATCAGTGTTTTTGATAAGCTCATATGGTGCACCATTGGCCCATAGATCTTCTTATTTGGCACTGCACAGTTTCTCTTTGGGCCAGTGGTGCAGTTAATTATGATTATATTGTCACTAACAGCATTAACTCTTAGTTAATTGGCTCAAGATGTATTCTCAATGGTGCACACACTAACCATTTTTGAGCCAATTTGGCCCAAGCTTCAAAAGTTATCAAAAACTCTGGTACACATGTATATATAAGCTGACTTAAACAGTATCTGATGGGATATCAGATACTGTTTAAGTCAGCTTATATATACATTTGTCTAATCAAAACAGGTCAATATAATCATTTCAGTCAAATTTATAGTATTTTAACAATATGTCTGAACTGAACATGAATCTCTAAACATGCAGTTATTGCGAGCATTATACATGTACTTTAACTGAAGTGCTATAAAATAAAGTTTCACTCACTTGACAGAGAAAATATACAGCTGTTTTAGGATCTGTATTCAGGAAATATATACGTGGATCAGCTGCCTAAATGAATTTAGTTGAACAGTAACAGCTATAAGTATGGGGTTAATCAACTAAAGGATATTCACAATCACATGACATCTGAACAGTAACAGCTATAAGTAATGGGGTTAATCAACTAAAGGATATTCACAATCACATGACATCTGAACAGTAACAGCTATAAGTAATGGGGTTAATCAACTAAAGGTTATTCACAATCACATGACATCTGAACAGTAACAGTTATAAGGGGTTAATCAACTAAAGGATATTCACAATCACATGACATCTGAACAATACACATGCAACTTTAGTTTGTAATGACCAAAAATCTTTATGCTGCACTATTTTCGTATAATTATCCTTCCCATTCTTTTTTTAGTGTGTCAATCCATTGCTTCATTATTGAGTATCATGTATTAACATTATGATATTAACTATACACAAAGTCATCATGAATGTGAACAGACTTGAATACATATATACTCACAAATAAAGCATCTATAGACTCCTTTAGCTCATCATCATCAGATATTAGTATGTTTTCTAATATTCTGTTTGTATCTAGTTCCTCATTTATTAATTTGTCTAGCTGTAAGTAAGTGTACATGTTACGATGCATATCTACATATATACATACATAATACATACATACACACATAGATACATGTAGATACATACATACATACAGACAATATTCCATCAAGAGAATAGAGATTAAAGATGAGATAGCATACAGGAATGACTATTATTCCTTTCAAAGATACATACATGTATATAGTTCCTGAATATGTAATGAAGTATACTTCCTGTCCAAATGTTTTTAAACATTAGTGTTCATAAATACAAACTCAACATACATACATGTACATACATACATACGTACGTACATACGTACGTACGTACGTACATACACACACACACACACACACACACACACACACACACACACACACACACACACACACACACACACACACACACACACACACACACACACACACACACACACACACACACACACACACACACACACATACACACACACACACACATACATACATACATACATACATACATACATACATATATACATACATACATACATACATACATACATACATACATACATACATTATACATACATGTATATACATACATACATACATGCACATACATATGTACATACATACATAAATACATACATACATTCATATGTACATACATACATGCATACATACATACATACATACATACATACGTACATGCATACATACATACATACAATGTACATATATATATACATGTACATACATACATACATTCATGTCACACAGTCAGTATTGGTTAAACACTGTTCATTATGAAATAGTGTTGTTGTTAAACTAAATAGTATTTCATCTTTTATAAAACTTAAAATATTTTGGTATGCAAGTAACTGCATGAGCTTGAATAGTGTACATTGTAGCTACTAGAACAACACTTCTAAGTTAAACGCCCACCTTAATGTTATTCTACTGTTAATGATTATAATCATCACACACCTGTTGATATTGAGGTTCCTGTATAGTGACTATTGATAACTGATTCCATTCATACTGAGTCATTAGTGAGTTTAAAGACGAAGGGATTAGTTGATCTGAAGGAATGGTTCTATAGATAGTATTATTACGAAAGGTCAGTGAAGTACTGGAGAAGACAAGCTGGGTAAGAAATAAAATTGTAATGGTAAGTGAAGTAAGAACTCAGTAAATGATATATTACAATGGAGAAATGGTTTGTCCATTATTGTGTTCTTTCTATTGGTGTGTAGACTATAAGCATGTGTTTGTTAAATTAATTCCCGAAATGGTACAACTTTCCTAACTTATAATATTAAATAATGTATAATTTATTATATTTACATACATTAATCCCCTTGTGGAAAGATGATTATTACCTTAATAAAATTAATAAATATTCAATTATTGAATTTAGTAATTAACACATGGTTATATAGAAAAGGGCACAGGAAGTTTATGTGTATATCACTAATCTATGACTCTGTTTGACAATGTTATCTCATGATAGATTATATCATTATATACAATGTATGAAACAGGATATTGGATGGGTTCAGACAAGTTAAGAGTCATTGATAATATGTAATATTATGGTGCGACATTATCTTCAATAGCTTTACTTAGAAAATATGTGGAGAATTAATAATTATGATCAAAAAGATCATAAATTAGAAAGCTTGTTGAACTATTAGTGATAAGAGATTGTATTTCCTCTTTATAATATTACATATTCTTTTGTCTCACATTTCTGTCCAGACATCTTAAAAATGGGAAAATGGCTGTATAGTTTAAGATTCACAAACAACAATCAAAAACATTAAACACATAACACCTGGTAACAGGTAGACAATAATATCACAATGCACATCATATAGAAAGCTCAGCTAATTATTATTAATTATTACTGGTGAGGAAATGTATCTTCCTTTTACATATTCTTCTCTCCTACACTTCTGTCTTGACATCATTTGATGTTGATTCTCAACACACACTTACCAATACTGCACTGTTATTGGCTTCTGCTATCTCTTGTGTGGCTTGAGTACAGCCTCCATCAACCAATGCTATGGGTTTAGTACTTCCTTTGAACTCATTAGTAAATTCTTCTACAGTTCTTTCAATGTCACACTAAAACCAAAAAAAAACACATTTATGAGGAATATCTATCTGGACGAAAAAATCTTTGTATACAGGCTGTTCTCGTACACACGAGTTTTTGCAGTCTCAGGACTTTGTTTTGGTTATATTGTGCATACCTATGTACATACAATCTGGCAAGGATGGCCATATATATATATATATATATATATATATATTGCAAGATCACTGATTGTCTGAAACTATATACATGCACTATTTCAGTTACTGATGACTGACATAAAGGTGATCAAATATGTGTTGATTTCAAATGCACATTTTTATAACTTAACTAACCATAGTGTCAAATGTTTGTGTTAGCTGCAACAAGTATCCATCTAGTAAGTTTGGATCATCTCTGATAAGCTGTAATACACTCTCCACTGCTGGAGTGACAGTCGTTGTGGTGAGACCTGGAGTGCTGGTTACATAGAGCGAAAAGTTTAGTGGATTTTGGCTTGCTGAATACGAGACAACTGATAGAAAGAGGATCGCGATCAATGCTGGAAATTTTCTGTAATCCATTTTAATATGATACTATTAGTTCAGGAACACCTTACATATACATCGAGATATACATGCGGCGCATGCATGTTAATATAATTGGGCGTGGCCTTTATTAATAACTTAATTGAATTAATTTTAGGCGAAGAAGAACATACCATGGAATTTCAAGGCCAGGTGTTATTATTCTCAATTACTGGCTGTCCATTCTGCAAACGAGCTAAAGCCCTATTGAACGATTTGAAAATACAATATGTAGATGTTAACTTGGAGAAATATCCTCAGAGACGACACGAAATGCAAGAAAGGACTGGTAGAAGGACAGTTCCTCAAATCTTCTTCAATGCACATCATATTGGAGGTTTTGAAGACTTGAAAAAGCTAGTATGTTAGATTTTGTGCTCTTTTTTATGTCTATTTCTCTATTCATCCATCATCCATCTATCTGATTGCCCCTGTCTTGATGTATTTGTGTTTATATATATTTCAGTTTCAATTTCAGCAGTAGTTAGACATATTAACTATCTAGTGGAGTGTATAATTATCCATAGCTGGGGTTGAAGGTGGTAGCTAGGGAACCATTGATCAAAGGTGATACCATACCATTTGTTGAGTGTGGTAGCTAGGGCAATCCCCATTCACTCAGTCATCCCATCCATCCATTCACTCAGCCTGTCATCCACTCAATCATCTATTCTTTCTTTCATCCATTCAAATTTTTTTTTAGTATGAAGAGAACAAATTGGATGCTCTCATTAAAGAGGTAGTTGAAAATGAGTCTCCACCTGACGCTCCTCTTCCTCCCCCAGAAGCAGATCAGCAGGGAGATGGTGACTCAGATGAATTGATTTTGTTACCTAGTCAACGTGAAGGTCAGTGAGTATCTAGTTGACAAACCTTCTTCATGAAACAATGAGGAATTAAACAAGCCTCTTGCCTTACATTTAAAGACATGATGGCGGATCTGCAAAACCTTTGTGGAACAAAAAGATTATGTTGGGAAACACAAAACTTAGTTCAAAATTATTTAAAATATTTTTTACAAACAGTAATGTGTCCTTGATAGTACATAGTAGTTATAGTAGGATGAGGTCAGGAGCTTCTTTCTGTGGTGAAGGCCAGCTCTTGCACTTTAGTCCTTGCCCAAATCTCCATGCAACTGAGGTTAGGATTCCTCCTTTAGGGGAGATGATGTCAGGGGCTCAAGTAGAGATGAGGTCAGGCCTCCATGCTGGTGTTTAGACTGGCCTCTTGTTTGTTTAATATAAATATATTATTCTCAAATGAATAACAGTTTGAGCAAACATTTCCAATTCTTGTGGTTTATATTGAATTAATTTCCTCTTCTAAGTTAGTTTCATTTCCTATTTTAGGATCAGGTGGATCTTGTTTGGACTGCACTCCAGATGAAATGGCCGCATTGGCCCAAGAGATTCAAGAGAGAAGTAATCTTGTCAAAAGCCATACTTATCATTTGGTTAAATACAAGAACAGTTTCATCGGACGAGAGTTAGTTGAATGGTTGATAGAGAACAAAGAAACTTGTAAGTGATATTATGTGCAGAGAGAGGGACAGAGACAAATAGAGAGAAGGACAGAGACAAATAGAGAGAGGGATAGAGACAAATAGAGAGAGGGACAGAGACAAATAGAGAGAGGGACAGAGACAGACAGACAGACAGAGAGACTAAATGTAAAAGTAGACTATTGGTTGAGACAAACTTCTTTTTCTTATCTATCTATCTATCTATCTATCTATCTATCTATCTATCTGTATATATATCTATATATTTATTATTGATATATCTATCTATCTATCCATCTATCTATTACTTATATAGCTCGAGAAGATGCCATCAAACTTGGTAAAGAGTTAGTTCGTCGACATTTTATCCATCATGTGGCATATGAACATGATTTTGAAGATGATCACCTGTTTTACCGGTTTCTAGGTGATGCCAAAACCCGTGCATTAAACGCTCGACTATCTCATCATTGTTTGCCTAGAAAAGGTATGCTAATATGTTTGTTTGTTGCGTCCATCTTTGTTGTCTGGTATATAGCTTGATAATGTATGTTTTTATTGGTCATGATCAGTTAGCTTTTGATAGTGTAGTTAAACTTGTTTTCATTGGTTGGTTGTAGTCACATGATCAGACCACGGTTATAATGCTGAAGACTGAAAACCCATGGAATTGTGAAAGATCTATAGCAGTATTTTGTTTATGGATATGTTATGTGTATAGACAGCATATGCTGAAGTAACCGTGAGTAGTCCCGACATGGGGTCGATTGTAATGCAATGTAATATAATTATGTATAATTAATATTACCTTAAAAATTAGTATATTACTATTACTATTAATACCTCAGTCAATTTAATATATTACTATTACCTTAAAAATCAGCTATTACCATTAATACCTCAGTGTAATATATTAATATTACCTTAAAAATCAGTATATTACTATTCATGTATTACTACATATATTACTACCTCAGTCAATGTAGTATCTTATTATTACCTTAAGAATCAGTAGATTACTATTACATATATTACTACATATATTACTACCTCAGTCAATGTAGTATGTTAGTATTACCTTAAGAATCAGTAGATTACTATTACATATATTACTACATATATTACTACCTCAGTCAATGTAGTATGTTATTATTACCTTAAGAATCAGTAGATTACTATTACATATATTACTACATATATTACTACCTCAGTCAATGTAGTATGTTACTATTACATATATTACTACATATATTACTACCTCAGTCAATGTAGTATGTTACTATTACCTTAAGAATCAGTATATTACTATTCATATATTACTATTCATATATTACTACCTCAGTCAATGTAGTATGTTACTATTACATATATTACTACATATATTACTACCTCAGTCAATGTAGTATGTTATTATTACCTTAAGAATCAGTAGATTACTATTCATATATTACTACCTCAGTCAATGTAGTATGTTATTATTACCTTAAGAATCAGTATAATATTACTATTCATATATTACTACCTCAGTCAATGTAGTAGATTACTATTACATATATTACTACATATATTACTACCTCAGTCAATGTAGTATGTTACTATTACTATTACAGCCAAGCCAGTGTTACTGTTGTGGATTACTATAGCATTGAGGTTTCCTTGAAATTCTTTCATATTTTAGACACCATTGCATGTGTAATATTCATGAGTTTCTCAAAAAGAGAATCAGTAACGCTGTGCCTTTTTGGCTGAAAAAACTTCCCTCTAATACTCTCTACTGACCCTACCTTAAATGAACATATCACTTAAGGTCAATTACTATTACTTCAACATTGAGATTATATATTACTATTACTAATACTATTACTTGACTGTCTATTACTATTACCCAAGTTTTTTAATTACCTATTACTATATATTACCTTGACATGTAATCTATACTATTCCTAGTATTACCCCATATCAGACTATGATAACCATTTTGCAGACATTAATTACAATTAGTGGTCACTCCCGCTCATTATTATTATATAGCTAATTTTAACTGGACTAACTGTAATGCACATGTATATGTACCATGTGGGAAACATTGCTTTTGTCTTGAAAGTAATTCTTTTGAAAATATAGTTTCTATTGTGACAGTATACCATCTTTGGAGTGTTTTTAGTGGGTGTGTTTCCTGTTTATTCTTTCCTTTCTTAGCTAATGAAGTTGCTGATGACCTTAGAAAGCTAATTCTAGAAATATATTCTGAACACTTGTCTCCTGATGGATTTGTAAGTGATATGTCTGTGTGTCTGTATATGTGTGTGTAGTTGTGGTATATGTCTATGTATGTGTAAAATAATTTGCTTTGTACTTTGTATGTATGTACATGTAGTCATATAGTCTATTCTTTTTCATTCTCCTCCTCCTCCTCCTCCTCCTCCTCCTCCCCCTCTTCCTCCTCCTCTTCCTCCTCCTCCTCCCCCTTTCTTCCTCCTCCTCCTCCCCCTCCCCCTCCCCCTTCTCCTCCTCCTCTCTTTTAGTCTGTAGATTATCAAGGTATTAGTACGAGTAGAAAGTTTGAAGAATATGTCCGTGCTACTGCAGAACTAAAACGTGTAGACCTATCAGTACTACAGAGAAATGAAAAGATTGCATTCTTTTGTAATATATATAACGCATTGGTCATCCATGCTTTTGTAGTACGTGGTCCACCAACCAATATGCTAAAGAGGCTAATGGTAAGTTTTTTGTTGTCATTATGGACTCTACTTTTCAAACTATTAAACTCCTTTCTAGTAACCCTTCAAATTGTTCTCAATCTCCGCCCCTTTTAATCTTCTATATAATAACATTGTAATATTGTAACAAAAAGAGACTGTCATTTTACCTAATACTGGCATATAACACAACACAAATTAGCTTACATTCATTGTTGACCCTATCAGTTAGGAGGAGAAACAATACTAAAAATGTTTTGGGTTCAGTTTGTGTCTTGTTTGAAGTTACTAGTACGTACCTGATGCATGATCATGTGATAATCACATGAAGTACATTACCTAATTGTCATGTGGACTCACCCCCAACCCTAGATACTAGTGTGTGTATGTATAAATAGAAGATCCTTCCATTCATCAACTGGAACTGGGCAATACTGCAGTATGCTCTGATAATAATTTATATCTTTGTGAGGCATTACAATTTACTACAATCTATTGTCGCTTTACTATTTTGAACAATAAGATAGCATTCTAAGATATATTGAAAAGTTCTGGCTAGTGTAATATTTATCGTTTTATGTTTATCTTCACCAATCAATAATTGTTTTTGAATAACCAAATGTTTTGGTAGTCATCATTGATGAAGGTAGTTGCACTGATGGAGGTAGTTGTACTGATGGAGGTAGTTGAGGTAGTTGTACTGATGGAGGTAGTTGCACTGATGAAGGTAGTTGCACTGATGAAGGTAGTGTACTGATGAAGGTAGTTGTACTGATGGAGGTAGTTGTACTGATGGAGGTAGTTGTACTGATTAAGGTAGTTGTACTGATGAAGGTAGTTGTACTGATGAAGGTAGTGTACTGATGAAGGTAGTTGTACTGATGGAGGTAGTTGTACTGATGAAGGTAGTTGTACTGATGGAGGTAGTTGCACTGATGAAGGTAGTTGTACTGATGAAGGTAGTTGTACTGATGAAGGTAGTTGTACTGATGAAGGTAGTGTACTGATGAAGGTAGTTGTACTGATGAAGGTAGTTGTACTGATGGAGGTAGTTGTACTGATGAAGGTAGTTGTACTGATGAAGGTAGTTGCACTGATGAAGGTAGTTGTACTGATGAAGGTAGTTGTACTGATGGAGGTAGTTGTACTGATTAAGGTAGTTGTACTGATGAAGGTAGTTGTACTGATGAAGGTAGTGTACTGATGGAGGTAGTTGTACTGATGGAGGTAGTTGCACTGATGAAGGTAGTTGTACTGATGAAGGTAGTTGTACTGATGAAGGTAGTTGTACTGATTAAGGTAGTTGTACTGATGAAGGTAGTTGTACTGATGAAGGTAGCTAATCACATGACTACTGAAACATATGGTTTATTCAAAAACAGTTATTGATTGGTGAAAATATATAAAACAATGAATATTTTAAAAGATGTTGACAATTTACCAATGAGGAGATAAGAGGATCAATACCTCATAAGTCAATATTACTAACTAATGATGTTAAAATATGATATCATTTGTTTAGTATCCCAGAAATACATTGAACATATTTAATCATCCCATTCATTATAGTTCTTTTATCAAGCAAGTTACATCATTGGTGGGCAAGAGTTTTCACTCAATGACATGGAGAGTGGAATACTTAGAGCTAATAGAAAACCTGTCGGAGCTATAAGGAGACCTTTCTCAAGTCATGATTCCAGGTATGGATAGATAGAATGATACATGTAATGATAGATAGATGGATAGATGGAATGATGGATAGATGGATAGATGGAATGATAGATAGATGGATAGATGGAATGATAGATAGATGGATAGATGGAATGATAGATAGATGGATAGATGGAATGATAGATAGATGGATAGATGGAATGATAGATAGATGGATAGATGGAATGATAGATAGCAGAGTTTTTGATATGTTTTGAAGCGTGGGCCAAATTGGCTCAAAAACAGTTAGTTTGTGCGTCATTGGGAATACATCTTAACCAATTAACAAAGAGTTAATGCTGTTAGTGACAATATAATCATAACTAACTGTGCACTGGCCCAAAGAGAGAACTGTGCAGTGCCAAATAAGAAGCTCCTTGGGCCAATGGTGTGCCCATATGAGCTTATCAAAAACACTAATGGATGGATAGATAGATGGGATGATAGATAGATGGACTGATGGATAGATGGGTGATGGATAGATAGAATGATAGATGGAATGATGGATAGATAGATGGAATGATGGATGGATAGATAGATAGGATGATAGATAGATAGAATGATGGATGGATAGATAGATGGGATGATAGATAGATAGAATGATGGATGGACAGATTGATAGACAATGGATCAATGAATGATGATGCCAATGATCATATCTAATTTTCTAGATTGCCCGTTGCTTTGGAAACTCCAGAACCTCGTGTGCATTTTGCACTTGTGTGTGGAGCTAAGAGTTGTCCACCAATCAAAACTTATTCTGCTGAGGTATTTATAACATCACATGACAATCATGTGATTAAATGCCTTATTTTGCTGACGTATTTATGACAACCAATGATAATCATGTAATTGCATCCTTATTTAGCTGAGGTATATATAGCATCACATGATAATCATGTGATTATGTACCCTATTTGCAGACAAGTATGCTTTGATTTGGATTTGTACATATTTACCTTAACATGTAGTTAATAGCTATTAATAACTATTAATAACTAATTAAATACACATGTATTTAATTATATTATTACAGAATATTGATGATGAGCTGACAGTTTCTACTGAAGCTTTCTTTGAAAATGATAAATTAGAAATTGATTTGAGTCATCGTGTGGTAAGTCCTCTCAATCTTGTATATTACTATTAATTATTTTATATATTTTCTACTCAATGAAGGTGAGTGTGAGTGTTATTCTGAAATGGTATCGAGTGGACTTTGGGGTGAATGATGAAGAGGTATATCATTATAGATTATATGAAATTGTAATACACACAGAGAGATACACAGACACATACACACACAGAAACAGACACAAATTAATACACTCATACACATAAGCAAATGATTACCGTACCTTCTTCCCCTTCACTTTGCAGTGAGGGTAATAATCCGTCCATCCATCCATCGATCTGTCCATCCATCCATCCATCCATTCATCCATTCATCCATCCATCCATCCATTCATCCATTCATCCATCCATCCATCATCCATTCATTCATCTATTCATCCATCCATCCATCCATCCATCCATTCATCCATTCATCCATTCATCAATCATCCATCCATCCATTCATCCATCATCCATCCATTCATCCATCTATCATCCATCCATCCATCCATCCATCCATCCATCATCCATTCATTCATCTATTCATCCATCCATCCATCCATCCATTCATCCATCCATTCATCCATTCATTCATCTATCCATTCATCCATCCATCCATCCATCCACCCATCCATCCATCCATTCATCCATCCATCCATCCATCCATTCACCTAACTAATGTTATTTCGTAGCTACAGTAACCCTTTTACAAATCAACTGCAATCAGTCATCAGGTTTTTCTAAAGCTATATATAGTTTTGAGAACTAGATATTCCTAGAACACATACCCACACAATACTGCATAATATTAGCTTAGTCATTGACAGAACTGGAGAATATCTCTGGCAGGGTGTGTGTAGTTGCTCTCTTAGAAAGATTGGAGTTTGATAGTGCCTAGAAATGTAAATTTTATGGTTCCACTCAAAAGCTACAGAATTCAGCTTTCTTCAGCCTCTTGTAACTATAAAAGTAAAATGAATTTTCAGAAAACGGCTCTATTTGTTTTTTCAAAATGCATTTTACTTGGTGCACGCCATGTTTGGTGGGCGTGGCTTTTCTGGTTTTGTACTTATTGCGATTAAACTGATAATGAGAAAGCAAAGAAATGGATACTGTGACCTGCATTAGCTTTTGCAATGTATGTATATATATGTATACGTTCTTATGAATATTCGAGCTGTTTGATGTGGTTAGAAAAACGTAACATTTTAACTTGTTTTTCGAAATTTTGTAGCAAGACAGACAGACAGAACTGATCAGATGTTTTGATATGTTTTGAAGCATGGGCCAAATTGGCTCAGCAATGGTTAGCGTGTGCGCCATTGGGAATACATCTTGAGCCAATTAACAAACAGTTATTGCTATTAGGGACAATTTAATCATAATTAACTGTGCTATCTGGCCCAAAGAGAGAACTGTGCAGTGCCAAATAAGAAACTTATAAGCTTATCAAAAAACACTGAACTAGAGATATAACTAAAATTGGTTATTATCAGCGTCAATGCATCATATTATCATTATTACATGTATATTAATCTCTCTTTATTATCAGGTATTGGAATGGATTCATTCTCATTTGGCAGCCTCAGAGAAGAAAGATAAACTTCGTAAATTAATAGATGAGGGAAATTTCAAGATTAAGTATCAAGTGTACAACTGGGATGTCAATAGCTGGTGAAAATCTGGATTCAACTTGCCGTCATAACGAATAATTCATCATGTCTTAATTACGTATAATAATGATACTCAATTGTTTTCTGTTCTAGTTGTACTCTTATTAACTATTTCGTGTATACTAAAGTTGCTTTTTAGGAATTGGATAAAATGATTATTTCTGTCAAATTGTCTGACTTTATTTTTTAAGTTAAATATAATCTTTATATATAATTATTAAAATCTGTGCAGATAGAGGATAATGTGAGAATTGAAGTACCGGAAGTGCGGCCTTTGGTATGCTAAGTATGTGAATACCTTGGTATAGTTAATTAGGTGGTCTTTGCAAAAAGGGTTATTTCTACAGACATCAGACATGGCAGGGAGCAGACACGATAATGACCGATATGTGTCGCATGTGGAAAACAGTTTGGTGGAAATGGAACGGCGTATATCAGATTTTATGCCTTCTACTCCATCTCGAGTAGCTCTCATATCCTCGCCAAGTGTGGTGGGTGACAACAATCATCCAGATGGAAGGAATGGGAAGAACAACACATTCAGACGTGGTGCATCCTCTATAAATTTCCAAGCATCCGAAATGAAACGTCCTAAGAGAAAGAAGAGATTGTCCAACTGGGGATTAACATTCCTGATACTTGCTCTAGTACAAGGTGAGGCATCCATGGCATACCTATCTCCAAATATTTAGGTTGATTTGTCCTTTCATTCATCAGCTGTATATACCCATCTATCTTTTTGCTTCCTCGAGCTGTCCATTGTGTCGGTGACAAGTATCTTAGGTTCACAATCCTAGGTGGGAATGTTTTTAATTCTCTCTCCCATTTAATCAACTCGTGTTTGTCAACTTGTCTATATGTCATCCATTCTTTCTGAATTCTTTTCCACAGGGGTAATAATTGCCGGTTTGCAGATTACAATAGCGATTGTAGGAGATTTTCAGGGAGGTAGACTCGTTGAATATGTTGAATGTGTAGAGAAACAGTACAACCAATCGAACATGACTCTTCCAGATAACAGCACCTTTCCTGTAAGTTATGTACCTCAAGTCTACCGTTAATTGCATCCACTAAATTTAGCAATTTGTAAACGCATTGATTTTAACCAATTTCTGAGCACTGCCTAAATATATTTTTAACGTGTACTAATTTTGGTAATTACTGTACAGCTCTAAACTTTCGCAGGCTATAAATTTCGTGTTTTTCACAAAAACTAACAGACTACAAAAATAATAGTCACGCCAGCCACGTGATAATTTTGGTGAGCACGAACGTTAGTTGCTAAAATTAATACACGCAAATAAATGACTTAAAACTTAAAAGGTGCTACAATACTTCAATTTTGTGACTCCCCATAATTCATATATGTGCCTGTTACGACATCCTCTTAAACCAGTCATAATACCAAGAAATTGATAAATTTTAATTCCACTATTTCTTGATTGTTTTTTTTTCAACCAAAACATACAAAAACAATTTTACATCAACAAAGATTTCATTTTTTATTTCAGTCATTTGGAGAAGACAAGCAGATTTATGTCTACATCTTTATGTTTCTTTCTTTCTATAATTTTGGACTCTGTCTTTATGCAGTAAGTATCATGATTTATCTTACTATTTTAATTACTTCTTTATATTACTATTACCTCAACATTGAGACTATTGCTAATACATACTTGATTGTCTATTCCGATTACTATTACTATTACCTCAGTTTTTTAATTACCTATTACTATTACCTTGAAACATGTAATCTATACTATTACTAAGAAGTATTGTGATTTATCTCACTTATTCACTTACAGACATTTTGATTTCTAATTACTTTTTCTTCCTTGCCTGAATACAGTAAACAAGGCATTGTGATTTTTAGTTAACTAAACTGTAACTAAATTACATATTGCAATAACTAAAATGAAAATTGGCCAATAATGGACACTTTTAGTTAGTTAACTAAAACTAAAACCCTTTTAGTAAGCCTTATTTAAATAAACTATAACTAAACTAAGCATTTGATACTGGATTGTATAACTAAACGTGGTTATTACAGTCATTCTAAAATGTATACATACATATACATGTATGTATGTATGTGCTTGTCCATGCAAAAGGAAGTACAATTGTTTTGTTTTAATCTTTGAATACGCGGTATTCATCTGCTAGCATATGATATTTTATTGTAAACAAGCTTAATGATAGACACAATGCTTCATGTGCAAATAGTTGAATAATTAGACCTCTTAATATATGTCATGGTATGTGAGGAACGATAAATTAGACATGGAAGTCAACTTTAATTACATGCAGTTTGATTCTTCTGGATAGGGATCTCCCAATGCACTAATAATATTCACAGCTGGTATGTACATGTTTACAATAAGATGACCATATCTGGTGATAATTATTAATTTATTCAATTAGTGCTACTATAGTGTTATGTTGTTAACTTTACATGTGGTTTAACAATAAGGCGCTAAAATATGACTGTATGATGTCATTATTGCTGTGGCGATTTAATTTACACATATAGATCAGGTATGCTTGTAATAATCATTAATTTAATTAAAGGGGTTCACCCCCTGGTGATATATTTACACTTAATTAACCAATGAAATGAAGCGTCGCTGAATTACTCCTTGCCACATCACGAACATACTCCAGATCTGTTTGTTATGATTCTTATTATTATGACTGTAGGTGGTCTGGGGTGTGTTGCCCCGATAAAATATTTAACAAGGTGCCAAAGTGCTGGGGCTCAAGTTGAGGGGAGATATCATGAAACCCTTACGATTTTAAATATGAAAGGTTATAGTGATTGTAAGAAGGTTTAGCAACTAATGACCTGAAGTATAACAGTACATTATATTAGTACTCTACTAGGGTTTTAAAGGTATAGTAATTATCATAGACACACACACATCCGTCAGCAATACGAACAGGTCCAAATCACATGATGTATGTATATTCTTTATCATAGTTATTATTATATTATATTGCTGCTCAAGTAATTTTCTGTTTTTTTTTATTATTAAAGAAGGGTGTAACATTTATTATCAGTACATGAGTTAAGATGGGTGTTGGTAACATATAGAAGGGTTATTATCAGTACATGAGTTAAGATGGGTGTTGGTAACATATAGAAGGGTTATTATCAGTACATGAGTTAAGATGGATGTTGGTAACATATAGAAGGGTTATTATCAGTACATGAGTTAAGATGGGTGTTGGTAACATATAGAAGGGTTATTATCAGTACATGAGTTAAGATGGGTGTTGGTAACATATAGAAGGGTTATTATCAGTACATGAGTTAAGATGGGTGTTGGTAACATATTGAAGGGTTATTATCAGTACATGAGTTAAGATGGGTGTTGGTAACATATAGAAGGGTTATTATCAGTACATGAGTTAAGATGGGTGTTGGTAACATATAGAAGGGTTATTATCAGTACATGAGTTAAGATGGATGTTGGTAACATATAGAAGGGTTAGTATCAGTACATGAGTTAAGATGGGTGTTGGTAACATATAGAAGGGTTATTATCAGTACATGAGTTAAGGTGGGTTATGGTAAGCAGGGTACAACACCCTCTGCCTAATGAGAAGTGGGAAACCTGATAACATGTATGTATTTAGTGAGGTTATTAACTTCCTACCAATAAATCATATTATACTAATCATGATATTGTAAGCAATTACCAGATATAGAGTAGAGAATTTATTAAAAGGAAGTTGAAACCACAATATCCTGAATCATCAAAGTCAAGAATGGTTATTTCACATGTAACTTTGCACTGTAGTCTAAAAAATTTTAATATGCAATTAATCATGTGATCAAAGTTGCAGTCATGTGACCAATATTATTATTGTAATGTGACCCAATGTTTTGTGGTCATGTGACCAAAGTTATTGTTATGGACCAATGTTATTGTTGTCATGTGACTAAAGTTATAGCCACATGACTATCTCGGTATCTCTTAATAAAGTTTTTTTCTTAGCTCCTAGCTCAGAGAATTGTAGAAGTGATTTCATTTGTTGTGATAAATTTTCTTCTTGTGGCTTATGCAGGTGTACAAGGTAAATATCCTTGAGTTGTTCTTCTCTTCTTGTGACTTACATTTTCTGACTCATATTTGTACAGCTGTAATTATTATTTATTACTAGTCATACATATAATTATATGCAGATCAGTCTTGTGCACATAAAGTTTGTATAATTAGCTCAGAGAGTGAACATATTATATGCTAGCTGAGATTGAACCTCCACACTGCACAATTATATGCTAAGTGCTAAGGGGCACATTATAATAAATAATATTTATTTTTTTTACAGTGTATCAATTTCGTGGTTTTGGTGAGTTTTGTGATCCTGTTACTACAGCTGGCTGGCTGGC
Organism: Petrosia ficiformis; assembly: GCA_947044365.1. Classification (NCBI taxonomy): domain Eukaryota; kingdom Metazoa; phylum Porifera; class Demospongiae; order Haplosclerida; family Petrosiidae; genus Petrosia; species Petrosia ficiformis. The sequence goes on along the minus strand of OX345653.1, from coordinate 3,845,837 downwards.
TTTAATTAACGTGAGTTGTTTATTACAGTTGGGAAAATCCCTTTTACTATAACGTGTTCATTATTTATAAATGATATCCTTATTGGGATTAAACCACTGGACAAGCTGACTTTATTTAGGGAACTAATAATACACTCTGTGTCTATAGTCCTTCTAAGGCACTGCTTTAATTGGCCTATAATAGCATGCTTACACTATACAGAAGAATGGTACTCTTTCTCCATTATAGATGAATCTTGTGTCTTTCATACTGATTTTCCCCTTCTCTCACTCACATATCCCTCTCTCACACACATATCCCTCTCTTTCCCTCCTCACTCACACACACATATCCCTCTCTCACTCACATATCCCTCTCTCACATATGCAGGCATTAGTAATTCTGTTGTTCAATATTGTGTTCTGTTTCTTAGCAGTTGAAATATATGTAGAATTTGGTTGGAAATTATATAAATTTGTCAACTGCAATCCAGCTCTAAGATGTAAGTATTGTATACATGGTATATGTATGTACATATATTGGATGTACTGTACATGTACATGTGTACATATTTATGATACATGTACATAAGTACATGTATTGGATGTACTGTACATTGTATATGACTACATGTAAATAAGTATTTACAGTACATGTACATATACACATGTACATAAGTATTTATACATATACACATGTACATAAGTATTTATAGTACATGTACATATACACATGTACATAAGTATTTATGGTACATGTACATATACACATGTACATAAGTATTTATAGTACATGTATATATACACATGTACATAAGTATTTATAGTACATGTACATATACACATGTACATAGGTATTTATAGTACATGTACATATACACATGTACATAAGTATTTACAGTACATGTACATATACACATGTACATAAGTATTTACAGTACATGTACATATACACATGTACATAAGTATTCATACATATACACATGTACATAAGTATTTATAGTACATGTACAAATACACATGTACATATACATAAGTACATGTACATAAGTATTTACAGTACATGTACACACACATATGTACATAAGTATATATAGTACGTGTACATACACACATGTACATAAGTATTTATAGTACATATTTGTACAAGTACAAGTGGCCATAATTATACAGTTATTATACTTACAATGTATTAGCCATATAGTTTATTTTGTTACATACATATTAAAGATGTCATATTTCTTTTCAGACTATTACAGAAATTATGAAATATTTTTAAGTATTGTGAAGATGATAATAATATTCACAGTGAGTTTTACTACAGTCTGTTCACATTGACGATGACCTCAGGATTATGATTATGATGTGAAGACTTTATATGTACTATAGTGTATAGTTTAATGTCATATGGTTAATACATGATTATACTGTAACTCAACAATGATTGAAATTTGATATACACTAAAAAGAACGGGAAGGATAATTGTATGAAAATGGTGCAGGTAAAAAGGGTGTTGGTCATTCTAAACTAAAGTTATGAACATTTTTCTGAGGTCAAAGTGAACGTGAATGACTTTTATAGTCTGTCCTTCTATTTCATTTCCTTGTCTCTATTTATCGTCTCTTCAGATAGCATTCCTTATTGGTCAATGTGCCTTGATTCTTCCTCTTTCAGACTCTGAATTTTGGTTGAGTATTCCATTCATCTTGGGGATGGTATTTCTTTACTTTTATGCTTTCTTTATGGTGAGATATACATAAAATAAATTATAATTATATAATATATTATTTGTATAAAACACATACATACATACATACATACATACATACATACTTACATGTAGATACATACATACATACATACATACATACATACACACCTACATACATATATACATACATACATACATACATACATACATACATACATACATACATACATACATACATACATACATACATACATACATACATACATACATACATACATACATACATACTTACATGTAGATACATACATACATACATACATACATACATACATACCTACATACATATATACATACATACATACATACATACATACATACATACATACATACATACATACATACATACATACATACATACATACATACATACTTACATGTAGATACATACATACATACATACATACATGCATGTAGTAGATACATACATACATACATACATACATACATACATACATACATACATCCATACATACATATATACATACATACATACATACATACATACATACATACATACATATGCTATATATGTGTGTGTATTTGTAGACTGGTTACTATAACCAGTTGAACAACAACAGCACAACATGTTCTATGTTCACAAGACTGTTAGTTTTGGACACACATATGTACATACTTTATACAAATACAAACATTCGAACATACACATATACATTGTATACATATGTATTCACACACACACACACACACACACACACACACACACACACACACACACACACACACACACACACACACACACACACACACACGTATAGGTTCGTCGTGAGAGTCATCTTGCAGCAGCAGCTCTTCTCTTCATTGGGATACTCCTTTTTGCTTATTTTATTTTCAAGATATACAGGTTATTAATAATTATAATAATTATTATTTTTAAATGCAACACAATTGTACACATGTAGTATAGGTGTAGTTATCATGTTAGCTCAAGCTTGAGTGAATTTCGAGTCACAATTATTAGAAGTGACTCTCCAGAAGCTGACAAACTGAATCTAATTCATATCAACTCCAATCATTAAACAGTATAAACGTGTATGTATGTACATGTATGTATCTACATGTATGTATCTACATGTATGTATGTATGTATGTACATGTATGTATGTATGTATGTATGTTGTTGTATGTAGAATGTGTTAAATAGAATCAATAACATGTAATGACAGGTTCAATTAGTTTTCTTGTTTATAGATATGTCACTCGTTCATGTCCAGTATGTATTATACTGGATGCGGCATTGAATGATAGAAGGGACGACTTCGAACACTTAGTCATGATGGGTGAGTAAATGGAGATCTTTTGTGTGTCTGTCTAGTGTGTGTGTGTGTGTGTGTATGTGTGTGCGTGTGTGTCTGTGTGTCTGTGTGTGTATGTATAATGACTCATAGTATTTCTCATTACAGCAACTGTCAACATGATTATATCATTAGCATATATAATTATCGTCATTAGAGTATGGGCTCAATATGGAAGAGGACTAGGTGATCATTGTAAGTAGTTTGATAGATTTAAATCACAGTTGCAGTGTACAATATTACAGTCGGCCATCGGCCATTTTCCGAGTGAATAATTAGAATGACCGTTCAAATGTGCATGTGGTGGGTCATTTTAACCGGTCAATTTTTATAAAAATTAGAAAAATGTTGGGTTGATTATTATTATTTTGTAAAATTTAGAAATTATGATAATGTTACTAATAATTTGTAACATGTATGCAGAAATTATGATAATGTCACTAATAATTTGTAACATGTATGCATATTGTACAAGTAGTCACATGTCCAAGCAATATAAAAAATGGCCAATCAAATATCACATTGGTTGGCTATCATGGCCAGCCAAAATTCACATCAAATATTGTACACTGCAGTTGTTACTAATCATAATATTAATATAATCATTATAATGTACCATTATAATATTAATAATCCAGATATTTATAAGGACTCATAATGAATGACTCATAACAAGTCATTCATTCATTATGAGTCATTATGAGTCATTATGAGTCATTATGAGTTGTTATGAGTCAATATGTGTCATGAATCTTATTGACATGAGTCATTGATTAAAACCACTTTGGAAACATAATAAGCACATCATTATCTAACCCTATGAAAGGTTTTCGCCTAATCTGAAACAATTGATTTTACAAATGATGTTCAGGGTAAAAATTCGAATTTCGAGAGAATATTAAAATGCTCACGGTTCTAAGATAATATTATTGATCAAAACCACTTTGGAAACATAATAACAATCATTTCATGTTCCAATGAAAAACTCAATACCAAGGTTATAGGGTAAGAGTAATAATAGCTCATATTGACTCTTAATGATTCATACTTTGTCACTGGAGTCATTATGACTCATAGTGACTAAAATTGACTCTTAATTAATGATCCATAGTGACTCATATTGACTTAATGACTCAGTGACTCTTAATGATCCATAGTGACTCATATTGACTCAGTGACTCTTAATGACCCATAGTGACTCATATTGACTCAGTGACTCTTAATGACTCATAGTGACTCATATTGACTCAGTGACTCTTAATGACTCATAGTGACTCGTATTGACTCAGTGACTCTTAATGACTCATAGAGACTCGTATTTACTTAGTGACTCTTAGTGATTCATATTGACTCAAGTGACTCTTAATGACTCATAGTGACTCATAATGACTCGAGACACATATTTACTCAGTGACTCTTAATGACTCATATTGACTCGATGACTCTTAATGACTCACATTGACTCAGTGACTATTAATGACTCATAGTGACTCATATTGACTCATAGTGACTCATATTGACTCAGTGACTCTTAATGACTCTTAGTGACTCATATGGACTCAAGTGACTCTTAAATTAAGAGTCACTTGAGTCAATATGAGTCACTATGAGTCATTAAGAGTCTTAATGACTCATAGTGACTCAGTGACTCTTAATGACTCATAGTGACTCATATTGACTCAGTGACTCTCAAGGACTCAGTGACTATTAATGACATATAGTGACTCATATTGACTCAGTGACTCTTAATGACTCATAGTGACTCATATTGACTCAGTGACTCTTAAGGACTCAGTGACTATTAATGACTCATAGTGACTCATATTGACTCAGTGACTCGTAATGACTCATATTGACTAATTCATGACTGCTTGTTCTTTTCACAGTTTATATTCATGGATTCTGGTTTGATAGAATTTTCAAGCAGCCTCCCAGAGAAGAGGCATATCGTGATTCTGTTGGTAAGGAGCATATTTTAGATTTAGCAAATTAAGAATAAAGATCATATTCATCTCATCTTTAGTTTGATATTTTCATGACATTAAACTAATAAAACTATACACTATACTACACATAATCATGTATTAACCATATGACATTAAACTATACACTATACTACACATAATCATGTATTAACCGTATGACATTGAACTATACACTATACTACACATAATCATGTATTAACCATATGACATTAAACTATACACTATACTACACATAATCATGTATTAACCATATGACATTAAACTATACACTATACTATACATAATCATGTATTAACTGTATGACATTACACTATACTACACATAATCATGTATTAATCATATGACATTAACTATAGTACATTTCAGGTACTGGAGCTATGATAAAACAAAAAGTTGAGCTATTGAAATTCAAAAAATATCATAATGGAGTGGAAGAAGTTGAAGAAACTGATAGCAAAAGTACCAAACGTTATTCCAGTCTTGATGAAAATGAAATAACTAAAGATATTATATTCACGCCATCAGTTGAATTCAAATCTCTACCTCTTGCTACTGATGGTCACACAGATATAGCACGAACTACATCTCTTCCACCAATTATGGAAGAGTACAGACATAAAAAAAATTAACTAATACATAATCGATATAACTTGTAAAGTATTGTTTTGAATTAATGTTTATTAGTAAGGATGGACACGGACTATTGATAATAATAATCAGTAACATAATATAAAATATAATTCAATTATTTTAATACATTTTGAGCTCTTGTTAGCAGTCCTTCAGTCAAAAACAATTCTAATGCTTTCTCAAGTACATGTAGTTGAAATTCTTGATCTTTGAATGAAGAATCTGGAATAGACAATAATAAATTATTCACTAGTACTACTTGTACTTCTCATAGTAGAATCATGTTGAGTTGAAACTGGGCTATGGAAATGTGCAGATAAAGCTTGTACACATGCATAGGGTAATTACCTAAGTCAAACTTAGATGCAGTCCATGTATATTGTTTGGTTACCATGGTGATTGAACCCATAGGCACATGTTTAAAACTGATATTTCAACTCAACATGATTTTACTTTAATTATCAAACCTTCAATGACATCTATCATCTCTTCATCATTTATCCATTTCTCACCATCGTTGCCTTTCTCAATCACAGTTGTCTCTTCCTCAACCCCCTTTTTGTTATTCTCAAGCTCTTCTTTCTCAATCTCCCCTTTCTCTTCCTTAACCCCCTCTTTGTTATTCTCAAGCTCTTCTTTCTGAATCTCCTCTTTCTCTTCCTCAATCTCCTCTTTGTCTTTCTCAATCTCCCCTTTCTCTTCCTCAATTTCCTCTTTGTCTTTCTCAACCTCTTCTTCATCCATGCCAATATCTACAGTTACTTCATCAAATGTTACTCTTGACGGCATCTTCATTTTAACATTCCCCTCCTCTTTCTCCCTTTCATCACTGTGCCTCTCTACTGACTCTTGGTACCACAAAAGAGAGCAAGATAGTAATGCATCCAAAAACTCTAAGAACACTAGCTGTATAAACAAATAAGATTATAATGAATTCGTGCATTTAAAGTCTATTTACGCTCATGATGACCTCGGTTAGTGATATGTTAATGTCATCAGGTTAATACATGATTATACTGTAACTCAATAATGAAGCAATGGATTGAAATATGACATACACATAAAAGAACGGGTAGGATAATTATTTATGCACTCACTGGTAATTGGAGATTATAATCATTTTCATCTTGAGATAAAGGTTGTATTGATACCAAAATCTTCACTACTTGTTCAGCTGTGAGGTGATTATCAAACATCTCACAATCCTACAAGTATGACAGACATTATACTCTTAATATAGTAATGATTACATTCATACAATATAGTAGATGTAAAGTAATAAATAATTATCTAAAATCAGTATTTTACCTTTAGTAAAAGCATAAATTCCTTTTGAGTTAGAGATCTGTTGGCTTGATTAGTACATTTCTGATATATATTATAGCATGATTTAAAATATGGATGTACTATTGCAATGTGTCGAGGGGATTTGTATGCTAGCCCTGTAATAAAGACAAGATAATATGTAAGTTGATAGGCTAATGGTATAGCGAAATTTCATTGGATGCAATGTGTTGAGGGGATTTGTATGCTAACCCTGTGATTATGAACTAAAAGTCCAATAATAATATATTGTGTAAGCCTTGGTGGTAAATATCCAGGACATGCATTGCTTTGAAATGTCAATTCATTATAAACCATTTCCATTATAAGTGTACAATTCAATAGTTCAAACTATAGCTATGTTTTTTACAATCTATATATTATAGTCTTGAAGGTTGGTAGTCAGTGGTCAGGAACCTGAGTGGCTAACAATGGCCCTGGGTTCAATTCACAGCGATTGCCAGTTTTTCACAAGAATTAACTTTGTTTACTATAATAATATTATTTGTATATAATATGTATAATGTACTACCATAGCAACCATTTCATGTGATTAGGTCTAGATTATTGCCATGGTAACATACGCTATATAATTATTTACATGTGTATCAACAAGAGCTTATGAAGGCGCTTTGTGGCATTCATAAGTTCCTAGTATCAATGATATATGTTTCACCTTTTATCCTACATGCATTTGGAATGAAATCCTTTTTCATAAACTGATCCAGACACCAGCCAAGCTGACCACTACAAATAAACAAATATATACATAGTACACACCACTATAGTGAAGTGCATTGTTGTTTTTACCTGCTAAAGCTCTGACTGTTCTTTTCATAAACTTCATGAGCAATATATACAATACATTGTAGAAACTCTCTCATCAGAAATGTAGTACATAAATCAGTAGATGAATTGTTACCTCTAGCTGTAATGTAATATAATCACTATAACCTCACAAAAATATTAGTTTGGAATAACTTATGTACCATTTATGTAATAGTTATAACACACTTTACCGTGATTACATGTTTTAATGTAGCACGAGGGCGGGTCAATAAAGGTTGAGTTTACATAATGCACGAGCCGAAGGCGAGTGCGTTATGTAAACGAGACCTATATTGACCACCCAAGTGATACATTGAAACACACAATGCACTGTCAAGTGTGTTCTAAGTGATTTATTGATGATCTGGTAAACTACCACTGTTGTTGGAGCTGCTTCTTTAGTAGAGGTGAGCAAAGTGTGCAATAACTAACTTATTGCACACAAAAGTGTGCAATAAGTGATTTAATGTTCAATCATGTGACGCATTATCTGCACTCTGATTAGCCACAGGTCACATGATCAGCAATAACTATATATAGTTATCTAGTTTCACGTCGGTCAAATGTCACATATACAGTGTATGTGACATCAGTGCTGTAAGGGTTAACTTAACCTTATGACATTAAACTATACATATAAAGTCATCATATCCTAATTTTGAGGTCATCGTGAATGTGAACAGCTACACATATTTGTAATACAATACAGAAATGTTTCTTTTTTTTTCAAACCTTTTTCTATGATATCATTCAGTTTAGTTAGAGTCAGATTATGAGAGTGAAGTTCACAGTCTCCTAACATACGCCATAGCTGTATAAATAGTGAAATGATAACTTTAACTCATTACAAAAATATGATAATTAGCTGAGAATGAAAAAAAAACAAAAAACAAAAAACAAAAGTTATGATGAAGAATAAAGTATCATTATGATTATTTAATTAATATATTGTTACAAGGATTGTTTGCTGTCTAATTTAATTAGAATATCTATTTTGTGTGGTCTTCTCTTAGATATTACTAGAATATCCATTTTGTGTGGTCTTCTCTTAGATATTACTAGAATATCCATTTTGTGTGGTCTTCTCTTAGATATTACTATCTAACATACAGTATCCATTCTATTGTATCTTCTCTTAGATATTACTATCTAACATACAGTATCCATTCTATTGTATCTTCTCTTAGATATTACTATCTAACATACAGTATCCATTCTATTGTATCTTCTCTTAGATATTACTATCTAACATACAGTATCCATTCTATTGTATCTTCTCTTAGATATTACTATCTAACATACAGTATCCATTCTATTGTATCTTCTCTTAGATATTACTATCTAACATACAGTATCCATTCTATTGTATCTTCTCTTAGATATTACTATCTAACATACAGTATCCATTCTATTGTATCTTCTCTTAGATATTACTATCTAACATACAGTATCCATTCTATTGTATCTTCTCTTAGATATTACTATCTAACATACAGTATCCATTCTATTGTATCTTCACTTAGATATTACTATCAAACATAACACCATTCATTTTGTATGTATGTATATTCTTTGCTATAAATACTTGTAATAAACAGAACAATAGATAAAATGTAGTCTCTGTATTATGTGTCTCCATCTATTAAGTTGTCAGTAGTCTATTATTGTATTATTTAGAGACAAATGTCTCGACTCCGTTATCTAACCGTATATAAGTCCAAATGTTAGATCATTCATTTCACTGTTCTTATTACTAAAGAATGGGTATTACAGTACTACATACCTGGATTCTGTTTAAAATATTAAGCCCATTTCTGATACTTCCTATTTCTCTTTCCTCTCTTTTCAATGAACTATAGAAATGATAAGTCTTCTTGAGTTGTGTAAGATAGCGTAGTATCACACAATGAACCTATAGAATATATAGAGTAAAGAGTGACTACTGGTGGTGACTGACTACTGGTGGTGACTGGACGAATGGTGACTGGGTGGAGCTGGCTGGATGATGAATGGTGACTGGATGAATGGTGGAGGTTGACTGATTAATGGTGACTAGACGAATGGATGAATGGTGACTGGGTGGAGCTGGCTGGATGAATGGTGACTGGATAACTTGGTGAAGGTTGACTGGATGAATGGTGGAGGTTGACTGATTAATGGTGAGTGGATGAATGGTGACTGGGTGGAGCTGGCTGGATGATGAATGGTGACTGGATAACTTGGTGAAGGTTGACTGGATGAATGGTGGAGGTTGACTGATTAATGGTGAATGGATGAATGGTGACTGGGTGGAGCTGGCTGGATGATGAATGGTGACTGGAAAACTTGGTGAAGGTTGACTGGATGAATGGTGGAGGTTGACTGATTAATGGTGACTAGACAAATGGATGAATGGTGACTGGGTGGAGCTGGCTGGATGAATGGTGACTGGATAACTTTTGAAGGTTGACTGGATGAATGGTGGAGGTTGACTGATTAATGGTGACTAGACAGATGAATGGTGACTGGGTGGAGCTGGCTGGATGAATGGTGACTGGATAACTTGGTGAAGGTTGACTGGGTGAATGGTGGAGGTTATGGCGACTAGATGAATGGTGAAGGATGAATGGTGAGTGGATGAATGGTGAATGGTGACTAGAGGTTGATTGGATGAACATTGAAGGGTGACTGGATTAATGGTGAAGGAATGCATTCATACTTGTTGTAGCTCATATGTCTGCTCTAGTGTGGGAGAAATTAAAGTGAAGATACTGAGATTGAACTGTTGAGTGGTCGATCCTTTGGTACATATACCATCAATATCTCCTATTGAATTAGACAGAGAGAAAGATATTTGAAAGATACTTAAGATGGTGACAAGCAGTCTTTTCAAAGTGTAAGTTCGAATATATAACTCATGCCTTCCTTTATGAAGCTAGAATGATGCAATGTGATTACTGTAATATTCTGTTTAGTGTTTAAACTAAAACATATATACAGTACACTATGATATGGTAGGTATCATTGGTATGTTACTAGACTACTAGTGAAGAGTACAGTGGGTAACATTCAGTACTGTATTAAACTGTACTAGACCAGTCCAGTGGGTTCAGTACTGTACTAAACTGTACTAGACCAGTCCAGTGGGTTCAGTACTGTACTAAACTGTACTAGACCAGTCCAGTGGGTTCAGTACTGTACTAACTGTACTAGAGCAGTTCATTACAAGTACTATAGTATAGTATAGTTGTTTGTTCAACCATAAACAGATACATGTATGTTTGGGTATATGAATATGTTTAATGTAATTATGCTACTACAATTATTAAGTTAATAATTATAGCGAGCTGAAATTATAATGAAATAATATCACACGTGTGTACAATGTACATACATGTAATTAATAATCATTTATATCAACTCACCGATCAAACTTCCAAGAGGGGTTTGTGGACGAGTAGTTACCACACTCATTCCCTGTGACTTCAATCCTAATCGCTCCATAGTATTCACACCTCCTTGATTTACAAATCTATCATTTTTAAATAATCCTTCTATTGCCTGTCCATTAGGTAGAATAAAACGTCCTTCACCATGTTTCATATTTGATAGCCATGTACCTGTGTACTGACCACCACTAGATGAAAAGTCATTAATTATATATAATAAGGTTGTTTTAGTATGATAATAATCACCATGCACTTTTAGTTACATGCATAATTTATCAAATTTTAAAATGTCTTAGTTAATTAACTAAAAATGCCTATTTATAAGGTATATGCTTTATTGTATACTATAAGTGTAAGTTACAATGCTTATGTAAGTATTACTAATTAAATGAAGTGTCAGTTGCAAGTCACAATGCTAGTACAATATACATGTCCAGAGGTAGAAATAACAGTCGGACATCAGACAATTTCTGATCATTTAGTCTGTTTGTCTGAGCAAATCTCACTTTGCTCGGACATTTTGTCCTAGAAATAAATATGAAAAAAAAAGTGAAATTTAAAGGAATGCTCTCACAGGAATAGTAAACAATCTGTGGCATTTGTCAATACATGCAACTACATTCCTGCCCCATAATTCAATTTTAAAATCTGATTAGTTGATTTTATCATGTGACTGAAGTAATCAATATAAATAGCTTTGCTCTAAAAGTTGCAGTGAGATCAAAATTTGAAAGTGTCTGATCAAAAATCACTCTGTTTAGAAGTGTTGTCCTAGTAAATTTATAGTCTTATTTCCACCTCTGCATGTACCTGTAACTACATGTAGTTATAGTTTAGTTAGCTTTATACATGTATGAGGTTTTAGTGTTGTAAGTATAGATTGTATTTTTGTACTAACCTGGCATAATAAAATGTTCCTTTACCTTGTCTTATACCATCTATCCACTCACCAACATACCGATTACACATTGGAAACTATTATAGTAATAAATGAAATACATGTACATGTACATACATACATACACACATACATACACACATACATACATACATACATACATACATACATACATACATACATACATATATTACATACCTACATGTATACATACATACATACATACATACATACATACATACATACATACATACATACATACATACATACATACATACATACATACATAAATACATACATGCATACATATACATACATATATATACATACATATATATACATACATATACATGTATATACATACCTACATGTATACATACATGTACATGCATACATATCTACATGCAGCGGTGTGGAAATAGTGAGCCAATTGCCGGACATTCTGGCGTGTTTTCACTACTCTTGTCCTGCTCCCCATATACTTTGTATACAGTTCAGTTTTAATTTACCAGACATTCACCAGAATTATCGGACAATGACCTGCATGACTGGCTGTTTCCACACCCCTGTCTACATGTAAGATACTTACTATATACTGGTAATTAATGTACATAGTTATACTAATGCTAATAGTATACCTGTGAGTTATCAGTCTGATCCATAAACCAAACATGCTCTCCTTTACCATGCTATACAATGTAACACGATGATAATATAATTATAAGTTGTGTATGGTATTTTCAAAGGTATGTCTTCACCTGAACTCCATTCCTCCATTCACCAATATACTTTTCTCTGCTGTCGTTCCAATACATGGTTCCATTACCATGACGACGACAACTTTTCCATTCACCATCATATACATTCCCAGATCTATAATTAACATAATGAATACTGAATAATATAATTATTATTATATAATATTATATAATATTTCTTTGTTGGTAGTGTAAAAACCATACAAATCATATTGAACAGGGCCAGACAAAACAGGATGATATATAAAAAACCAACAAATAATAAGCCAAGTAAGGTAATGTTTACACAACAGCTTCCTTATAACCTTATATTGATATGGATTGATGTATTAGGTAATAGTATATGACTATATGGTGTATGTATGTATGTATGTATGTATGTATGTATGTATGTATGTATGCATGTATGTATGTATGTATGTATGTATGTATGTATGTATGTACGTATGTATGTATGTATGTATGTATGTATACATGCATGCATGTATGCATGCTTGTATATGTAGGTAGTAATTATAAACTATGTATGTATGTACATATGCATGTACATACATGTTCATGCATACATGAATGCACATATCAATACATACATAGTTACATACATAGTTCGAGCTACTACATGTACAATTCTGTAAACATTGACAATTCACAAATGTAAAAGGACATTAGTACAAATGAATATGTAACATACATGTACATACAGCTGTACATAAATATACACACATAGGTACATGTATATGTGTACATACATTAATACACATAATTATTAAACATAAACATGTATATCAAAGTTTTCAATAAGGAGTTCCTCAGTGATGTCACCGTGACATTGGCCCTTAAGTTATTTAATGGTCGACTAATCAAGTGCTAAACATCCTTGTGACATACATACATGTACGTACATAGTACATATGTATATACATATGTACATAGTACATATGTATATACATATGTACATACATACACATATGTACATACATGTACATACATACATACATGTACATACCTGTATTTCATAATTCCAGCTCCACATTGCTCATTATTTTTCCACTGTCCATCATAATATGATTGACATAATGAATCATATGTTAACTTGCCCTGGACAATAATGGATGATAATATTACATAATCAAACATGAGGCTAGTACACACTTAAGTACAGGTACATGTACTCTCAAGTACAAGTACTCAGTCAAGTACAAGTATATGTACATATACATATTCAAAGTACAAGTACAACTATAAGTACATGTACTCCAACAATTACATGTACATGTACATATTCAAGTACAAGTATATGTACATATACATATTCAAAGTACAAGTACAACTATAAGTACATGTACTCCAACAATTACATGTACATGTACATATTCAAGTACAAATAAATACATGTACTCCAAGTACAATTACACATGTACATGTACTATTGATGTACATGTACTATTGAAGTACAAGTACATGTACATTGTACATATTCAAGTACAACTACAACTATAAGTACATGTACTCCAAGTACAATTACATGTACATGTACTATTGATATACATATGCTATTGAAGTACAAGTACATGTACATATTCGTACAAATACAACTATAAGTACATGTACTACAAGTACAATTTACGATTGCATGTAAGTGAAGATTCAAGTACAATTGAGTACACAAAATATACTACAGCCAAGTACAGTACTTGCCAATTATATTGTAGTATGAATAGATATTGTAGTATGAATAATTATAAGTTGACATAGAGTGTACGTAATCGTACGTCTTCAGTCATAGTAATGATTCTGTTTTTTTTAGCTTACTTGTCCATGTCTCATTCCATTGCTCCATTCCCCCTCATAAACACACTCTCCATTGCTGTGATGAAAAGTGCCTTTACCATTTCGTAAACCATTCAATACTTCACCAATATACCAACTGAATAAAAAATAGATTCTTTATGTGATATTATAATAATAATAAAAATTATATATCAACCAATCAGATTGCTTATACCAGGATAATAAATTACTTATAATATACATCCTTCAATAAGGTTTTACTAATCTTCCATTTTGACCAATCAAATTGCATAAAATATGTTGCATTAGATACATACACATAAAAAATCATATCTAATACAGGAAGTCAAATTGAATGGTGAACATAATATGTCAGTTATATATCCTGATATAGCAAAACATCAAAGTAAACCACAGGTTTATAAACCAGATATAGCACCCTGTGGTCAGATATAAAACCTGCTGTTGACACAGACTACAAGAAATCAATGCTTACCTTCTCCAAAGTGAAGACAGAAAAGTAGGAGAAGCAACAGACATCAACAAAGGTTTTGTCTTTCAGGAAATATATTAATTATAATACACCTACTTGTGCTATATCAGATGTATAATCACCTCGCCCTTGGGCATACAGCCCTCGTGCTCAATGCTTATAACTCGTAGGCATGTTATAACATGTACACCTCAGTCTTGTGATTTATATACCTCAGGCCTGTGATTCTCAGTGTATAAATCACATAACAACCTCAACCTTAGTTCATAAACTATACTTAGTCTCTCAATAAATATGTAATTATTTATACGAGTGTGTACCTTCCATCTTTCCATATGTAAGTACCTTTACCAGATATATTACCATTCTTAAACTCCCCCTATAATCAATAATAATTATTATTTATAATTATAGTTATACTTATACACACACATTAAGTATGTAGGTGTGTTATATATCGACCACCTGATCTTCACAATCACTAACTACACTAGTAGCATGCCAAATAACAGGCATACCATCATAATAATAGTAGTCTGTATCTGGTTGGTTATGATAGCTGTTTTGATAATAATTATTGTATCGCATTATAAGTAAGAATTCGTGAAAATTTCCTCCCTAAATTCATAAATCCCCCTCCTCTAAATCTCAAAAATATTTATAGCATTTATCAAATAAAATCAATTTTCCCCTTAAAGTTACATCTCTAGAATAAGCCTGTCTGTGTGTTACATGAAAGAAAAAAAGATATAAGATTTCATGTATATTATGCATTATTCTGATCTAAAATATCTCAAGATACAAGGTATTTGACAATGTATTATACATTACACATGTCATAAAGTCTAAAAAGATTGCCAGCCATGTTGAACAGTCCTCCAACAAACAAGGTACAAGCAGACAACGCTTTGATGATGTACTTAAATACAAGTACTAGTCTAAAGTTAGTCCTTGTACATGGTACGTAGATGGTACACGATTAATTGCAGTTAAGGAAAACATGTAGCTGTAGTTAAATACCCACTGAACAGTATGTACATGTCCCATGCCAACATATATACAATCTATTGTTAATACCTCATAAATTACTCCATCAGACCATGTAAACCTTCCATGGCCTTGTAATAAGCCATTTTGTATAGTACCCTATGAAAACAATAACATGTTTACACAGTATGTCTTCTCTGCAAAATTAATGTTCAACATGTCTACAACATATGTTAAACAAACCTTGTAGGTGTGATCATTTGTGAAGGTAATGGAAACGTCTCCATCATTCAGTTGCTCCTTCCCATCAGAGAGACTGTTAAAATAGGTAAAGTGAACTTCCGATATGCCACAGTGAAAAGGGAGTGGTCCACTGAACCATGATAAGTCATGGAAGAGTGTCCACATAAGACACTAACGATAACAGAGGTAGCTGGCCCTAGATTCGGTGGACCATGCCCTTGTCGATGTGGCATATATTAATCACGGAACTTAAATTTCATATATATATTATACATTTATACCTAAAATGAATATTCATCCTATGTGATGAGGTGCGAATACGCCTGGCATCACGTGACACACCAGGTATACAATTCTAATGCAAAATTATACCGATCTTTTCAGATTGCTTGCTATTAGTCTCATCCCGATTCCGAGACTAGAATGACCAATCAAATCTACTAATTCACATGATACTCAAACGTGATTGGTCGATTCCTTTGGTTGTAATTGCATAGGTTTCAAGTAACCTGAAAAGTTTGATATACCTCTTGTCTCACGAGACAGCAAGGCGAGTACGAAGGCAATGCCTACACTTTACTCACCTTGGCAGCCTGCATAACTTCCACATTTTAATTAACAGCACAGACTTTGAACTCACTTTTAGTTTCACAGAGGAATTTCCAATAAAGCCATATATATATATGTATATATATATATATATATATATATATTATATACCAAGATCATGTTTCATTAGTTGCAGGAAAGCAGTGTTTGATTCAGTAGCAATGTTCAGACTTAATTAGCTTCATCACTTCATGCCATTGCTGATAATTACATATATAGTGAAACCTTTCTATTTCGGACACCCTTGGGACAAATAAAAGTGTCCTGATTACAGGGGTGTCCTCATTTCAGGGGTGAATTTATATTATAAACCATAGTTTGGGACAGTTTTAACAGTCCTTAATACAGAGATGTCCTCATTTCAGGGTGTCCTATGTAGAGAGGTTTCACTGTATGTAAGTAGATGTGTACTATCATCATACTTTTGTGCGGCATATCATCGATTTTATAACCTCTAACTTCACCTTTCTTTACTGATACACAATAAAACCACAATCTTGTTTGTGGTTTTGTCAAGAGCGGTATAAGACAGTTATAGGTATTCAGGATATTAGTTATTTTAGAGCCCTCACACTCTAAAACAACTTATATTCCTCCCCTTGACCTACACTATAATAATAATAAATTAATTATATATATATATATATATTATGATGGTGACATCATCCCTTTGATGTGGTGAGTTCTATATATTGTATATAGACCTTCTATGTGCACACTATGCAGGAGATCTCACCATCATACAATATATTGTATATAGTATGCTAACAGGTCCTATATACAAAATATAGGACCCTCGTTTTGTCCTTGGATGTGATATAGCCCAAGCCTGCGAGGGCTATATCACATCCTTGGACACAAAACTCAGGTCCTATATTTTGTATATAGGACCTGTTAGCATACTATATATATATATATATATATATATATATATATATATATATATATATACTAAGTAGACAACTAGTAGTAACCAATGCACCCCCTAATTTTTGTACAATTTCAATTCAATGACATATGTCCCTCAATTTAGGGCTTAGGTTCCCACATATATATATATATATATATATATATATATATATATATATAATGTATTATGTGGACTGATTATTCACTTTTTGATAATCCCTTTAGCTAGTTGAGACCCATCGCTTGGAAATAGTTCTGGAACATCAGATATACTTGAACGAGACAATTTTTTAATTCTGTTCTTCTTCAAAGAAGACAGGACCATAGTAAAAGAATCTTCCATTTTTGTTTATTAAAAAAGTGTTACTATGGTGATTATGACAAGATAATAATAATAATTATTATGTAATAAAAAATATATATCACAACACGTGAAATGCATGCAAGCAAGTGCACAAAAGGTGTAATATTGCCTACATAGTCATGCTAGATGCATAAATGATTAAATGGATGCTGTGAGGCTGTGAGCTTAACAATTTGACCGGACAATCGCCAAAAGTTGCTGCGTTTCAATTGAAGTGGTGAGCTATTGTATTATAATATATTATATATATATATATATTATAGTGTTTTCTGTTTAGCTGTGGAACTACTTAGTCATTATAATTATATTGTACTATATATATATATATATATATATATACTTCATATCGGTAAATTTTTGAATGCCGTGGTTATTCAAAAATGCTTGACACTTCTGATTGAGACACTGAATGAGAACTGTTGGTCAGAAGAATGTAGCACAATAACATATATTATATATAGACACAAAACACCTAGATTCTGAAGACTAACAGTGACTGCATTAGGAACTGCATTCATGCAGCACAATTGTGTTTCTGTGCTACCATTATTGTTGTGGATAAAAAGTTAATATACACTATTCTTTGTCAGCGAAATCAAATTTAGCCCTCCATGTACTCCCACTATTTATGATTGTGAGAAAGGTGTTTAGTCTATAATGTAATTAAATAATTATATAATTATACATATTAATTATGTAATTGTAAATGCTAAATTGTAATTAATAAGACTGAAAGAGTTATGGTAACCAGACAACCATCAGCACTTCACAATCCTCCATGTATACTGGTACTGAATGCTTCAGTCCTGTACCAGGCAGCAAGTATGTATGTGGCGGTATTTCTCAGTGACTACTAGCACTTTCACTTTCCTTATAACAAATAATTGTATTATAATATTATTATAAAAATTATAATATATATATAATTATAATACGAGTCAGTAAAAGGGGTATGAAGCTAGCACATAACAGTCATTAATGCATGTTCAACAGCTGATGGATTCTGCCTGACATATGTAGTATAGTTGTTTACTGCTTTAGTTGTGTGTAGGTATGTAAAGGAAAGGTGTGTATTACATGAGTCATGTAAGATTAACATACTGATATGGTAATAAATATGTTATGTTATCATAGCAGGTGGTTTCATCAATACTTTCATTATTCAATGTTTATCTACTTGGGTATTACCGGGGTAATTGAATTATACTGCAAGACATTGTGGGGTGAGCCTGAGTGTAGTGACAATGGTCAGCCATGTATCTGCTCAGGTAATGTGGTATTACATATAGCTAAATAGAACATGCAGTATTACATATAGGCCTACAGTCCAATAGACCCTGTGGTATTACATATAGCATATAGGCCTACAGTCAAATAGACCCTGTGGTATTACATATAGCTAAATAGAACATGCAGTATTACATGTAGGCCTACAGTCAAATAGACCCTGTGGTATTACATATAGCATATAGGCCTACAGTCAAGTAGACCCTGTGTTATTACATGGAACATGCATCTTTTTTTTCATGACTGGTGTTGCTCTGAGGTAATGTGTCCAGTCAAATGCAATTTTGTACGGACAAAGAGACAAAATGTTCGTAAAATGGCCAATTGCTGGATCTTATTTCAAGCACTGGGCTAAATAGAACATTTGGTATTACATACAACACGTATATATACATACATATAAAACAATTTCAGCACCAACTCCCCGCAGTAGGGGGCTTGCTTCAATTATTAAGCTACTGGTATAGTTAATATTATGGCCTTATTTGGAATATTGAAGCTCATTTGGGATATTATAATAATTTATTGGAAAATGAAAAATATTATTAATATCTTATAACACATAATGTATCTTTCATAAACACTGTTGAACTTTGTTAGTTGGAAGGAAAAACAATATCAACAAAAATGTTTCAATTTAAGGTTTATATCCTGTTTATAAACTCTGTTCACATTCATGATGACCTCACAATTACACTTTGTGTATACAATTAAAAGTACAATGCTTCACTAAATGGGTATTTACATACGTACATACCTACCTACCCACCCACCCACATGTACATATAGTCATGTACATACATAAATACATACATACCTACCTACCTAACTACATGTACATACATAAATACATACATACATACCTACCTACCTAACTACATGTACATACATAAATACATACATACATACATACCTACCTACCTACATGTACATACATAAATACATACATACCTACCTACTTAACTACATGTACATACATAAATACATGCATACCTTAAGCCTACTATTATTGCAAACACTGAATTTAGTGATTTAAAACTGCTATTATTTAGCATGTATTAATTATAGTGAATTTCTGAGCCATGTCTAATATGCATAATGCGTTATGATCATGAAATCAATTTTTACTAATTTTAGCAATCATTGCTAAAATTACTAAAATTTAGTACACGCAATTAAAAGTATGCTTAAGTACATGCATACAATCATACATACATAGTTACTGAACTACTACTGAAACTTGCTAAAAATTATATTTAACAATAATTATAATTAGTTCCTCGTTGCATATAGTTTCCTATTTTATTTGTTAGAGATGGAAAGTGATTACACTATTTCGGGTTTCAAGAAACCTAAACCAGTGCAGAAGAGAGTTTACGATTCAGATGGCTACAGACGTCGAGTGGATTGTGTGTGTTTCAAGGATTCCTCAAAAACTGAAGCAAGTTTCAAAATATAAAATTCATTGTCTCCATTATCCTATCTGTGTTTTGTTTAATTAATGTCTGAACCATCTCCATAAAATATATTTACACATTTGTCACATGATCTATTATCTATTGCCATTCTATCATCATCTGTTTTTATATGTACATGTAGGTGTTGCTTGTGTCCAGTCGTAACAGCATTGGGTGTTGGACAATCCCAGGAGGTGGTTTAGAAGTGAATGAAACACCTGATCAGACTGCTTTAAGAGAAGCATATGAGGAGGTAAATAGTATATCAGTACTGGGACTTTGCAATTATGATTGATACAATTTTTAAACAAACTCTTAACTTCAACCACTCAACGACTATTTAGTACATGAAGCCCTTAGTATCCAGGATAAACAATGTTTAGCAGGAACTGGGAGCAAGACCATTATGTAACTAGGGAAATACCATGATATATTTTATTACACACAGGCTGGTGTACATGGCATTATTGATGATAATCTTGGAGTTTATGAAGTAAGTATTATAGTTATAATAATTATATTCACTAAAAGTCATTCCCATTCACTATGAAGTCAGAAAAACGTTCATAACTTTAGTTTGGAAAGGATAAAAATCTTTTTTACCTGCAACCATTTTCATATTGTTATCCTTCCCATTCTTTTTTATGTATGTCAAATTTCAATCCATAGCTTCATTATTGAGTTACAGTATAATCATGTATTAACCATATCAGGGTTTAATCCAGGGGGGGTGCAGGGGGCAAATACCCCCCCCCCCCCAAGTTTCTACAATTATTCATTTGCCCCCTCAAGGACATATATCTAGATTAAACCCTGCATATGACATTAGTTTTGAGGTCATCATGAATGTGAACAGAAATTACAACTATGTATTTTTAATAGGACAGTGTTCATAGAACTCGTACCGAGGCATTCAGTATTATTATTAATGGTGAAGGTAGTGAATGGAGAGATAAACAAGAATGTTAGTGAGTTAATGAAAATTGATCAATAGCTTTGTACATGTACGTTAGGAAGATTGCTTGAGTAGTTGCTGTTACAAGTACATGTATCCCTACACAAAATTCTGCCATCATTGTATACAGGATACTTCTAGCCTGTTACTATGTTGTTGCTATGTGTTATACATGTATTTCAACTATAAGGAAGTTATAGACCGGTTTATAACTTCCCAGTTTCGCAGACGCTGTAGCCAAGGTAATAGTATGGCGCATGCGTAAATTAGAAAATTGTGTGGGCGGGGCGTTGCAGAAACAACTGTTCTTAGCTCGATAACTCTTCCATTTTACAAGATTCAAGATTGTAATTTCTTTTGCTGGTGAGTTGAAGTGTTAAGAAAGCTACAGATGTGAAATTCAGCTTCGTTAGTTGCAGAAGAACACCAAGGCGAGTGTATGAAACGTCCCGGGCTACTCCCACACTCTGGCTAAGCTTCATAACTTCCGTATTTTTAACAGTACAGACTTTTAACTTGTTTGAATGTATAGAAGAACTTCTAAGAACGCCATACATATCAACATTATCCTTCGTTAGTTGCTGGAAGGTAGCAAGGCGAGTGTTTGAATTGAAGTTGGCTAGAAAACAGTTATAAAATGCGTGTGTGGTTTATAACAGAATTCTAACCCCGCCACTCGGGCGTGCCGCCCTCGTGCTAGGGCTTAGAATTCTGTTATAAACCGCATGCGCATTTTATAACTATAACTAATAAAATCATCAGAGATCCAATTCAAAGGGTATTCCAAGACAGTCCCTGGATAGGGTTGTAGATTGATATTAATCCAGACATAAGATCAAAGGAAACCAATCTAATTACATAGTCAGTACTCAGTAGGGTTGTGTTGTTTTGATAACACTTCCTGTATACAGGATACTAATAGCAAATCATCAGAGATCCAATTTCAACACAGTCCCTGGGTAGGGTTGTAGATGTATTAATCAAAGGAAACTAATCTAAGTAGTTTCTGGCATAGCTCAGTGGGATTGTGTTGTTGTGATAGCACTTGTACAAAGAGTAGACTAATCAAATCAAATTATCCAGACATGGGATCAAAGGAAACCATAGTGTATGGCATAGGTCAGTGGGGTTGTGTTGTTGTGATAACACCTCCTGTAGCTAATCTGAAGCTCTTGAATAGTGTTGTTGTGATAACACGTCCTGTACGCTAATCTGAATGTATAGTTACTATAGTTGGTGTTATATATCACAACATAACCAAGATGTACCCTAGAGGGTTGTTCAATGGAATAGAAGTTAGATATATACATAGTACAGGATAGTCTCCTCCCCAGACCGCCATGCCCTACAGGTGAAAGATGGTCTGGAACGGTTGTTTTAAATTCTTGGTGCAAGGGTCTAATGTCCTTTTAACTTGAAAAGGACATTGATTGTTAACCAATATCCCATTTAAATGGAAAGGATGTTTGACACTTGGACCAAGAATTTGAAGCAACTGTTCCAGACCATCTTTTGACCATAGGACATGGCAGTCTGGGGATGAGACTCCAAGTACAGGATGCTAACCAACAGTAGTACAGAGGGCTGTACATTGGGATAGTCTAGTGGTCCCTACTTGCATAATGTTTGATGTTCCACGATACTGTACCATAATAAAATGTGATATTCATTAATAATTATAACTTTATTGTAAATGGTTTACAGATGGTAGAAGCAGAAAATGGTTTTCTGTACCCGAGACAATAGAAATCTTACGACAGAGAGGCAAAGATTCAAAGATAATCTACTTCGAATTAGCTAACTGTCCTTCCGTGATTTCAAAGCTCAATGGATACCAACCAAAAGAACTTGCAAGTTTAACAACACAAAACGCAACAGAAGACAAACACAGCGAGCCATCATTTGATACTGATGTGTTTGAAGGAACACAACAATTAACTTTCACACAATCTTGTAGTCCATGTCGTAGTAGTAGCAGTACAGATTCCAGTAAAGGTAATCCTTCATTAGCAGTTTTGGATTGAGCCTTAATTGCTTGTTTCTTTCTTTTATTTTTACTTCTACTTTCTATTTCTATTTCTGTCTAACAATTTATTGTGTTGTTTATCTTCAATTGTCAATTAAAAATTATTTGTTATATTTGAAATTATAATGAAAGTTGATCACACTGATGGACTAGACTTTGAAACCTGGCACCTATGAATAAAAATAATAAAATATTTGTCACGCATTATGTTTCATATATAGCAAGGTGGGTGTATGTGTACAAGGTTGAGGATCAAGATATGATAATGTTGTATGCAGGGATGTGGAAATAGTCAGTCAACTGTTGGACATTGGCTATTTTAGAAACTCTTGTCCTGCTCCCCATATACTTTGTATACAGCTCAGTTTCAATTTACCAGTCATTCACTAGATTTATCAGACAATGTCTTGCATGACTGTGTCTCCACACCCTTGGTAGTATGGTAGGGTATAGCAATTATAGTTAGGTGTATAGAGGGGATTTATGTTTTTCACTCAAGTATGACAACTGTATTCTGTGGAATATTATAATAGTTTCTTAGGGTAATAAATAATACTATAATCCTTGTATGATTGGGATTAGGTGAATTCTGTTCACATTCACGATGACCTCAAATTAGAATAATATGATAAATTTATATGTAATATATATAGTGTATACTTTAATGTCGTAAGGTTAATATAAGATTATACTGTAACTCAATAATGAAGGAAATTCAACATACACAAAAAAATGGGAAGAATGGTGCAAAAAAAAAAATCATTTTTGGTTCTTCCAAACTAAGCTCTTTAAGATAACGGAGAAAAAGAGCCTGGATTCAACTGTCTGCGTTAATTAATGTCCAAAACAACATGTGGTCACTAAAGAGCATGTCAGTTTGTAGTACACAATAACACAACCAAGATCTGCTCCTGGTTTGGAACAAGATCAGGATATCCAAGGTGCTTTACAGAAACAGAGATCACTGGATCAAAACTAGCCATATATTGATTATATTACCCAGGGTTTCATTTAGGAAATTCATTCATCAATATACCTATCTTCAGCTACATGTAAGTGAAATGGAAAAATTACGATAATTCATAGATGCCTCTCTCCAATAGGAAAACTAATTATTAGATCACAAAAAGATTTATATATATATAATACTTACCATTATTTTTCTAAAGTGGTAAGCGTTTCATCCCACTTAACACATTCTTGAGATAATTGCGAAAGTAGTTTAGTATACAAGTCTAGAAATCCTTGGATCTGCCTTGTGACTGTTTCAACTTCCTCCTCTTGTTTAACGTGGGAGGCAGCCAGAGATGAAACTTTCTTCTCTTTGGTATCTAATCCTTTGAATTCCAAATTGTTTATGGAGTCTTTCAATTGTCCAAAGTCTTCAACTTGGTCTTGTATCTTTCTCAGCTGCTCTGAATAACAGATCAGCAATTCTTCTTTGGCTCCATCAGTCAGTTTTAAAGAATTAACATATCCAGGTTGCATGAATTTGTCTATTTCATTTTTTTGATCCAAAATGGCCGTCACAACCTCGGAACGTGTCAGTGCTTTTAATTTCCCATCTATAGTTTTGATCAAATGAATCAAAGACGGCTGTCCTTCTCTCACTCTCTCCTCTCCAATAAGTCTCTGTTCCAGAGCAGTCACTCTCTTTTCAAGTGAAGAGATATAAGCACCATTGTCAGCCATTTTACTATACCGTATTAGACTCTATTAATGCATACGAAAATATTACTATTGGGTTTAGTTATAAAATAAAAAACATTTTTTCATAGCAACTATTATTATTTATTGCTACATCTGTATATCAAGCAATTGCCAATTGTACCAGCTGTTGTTAACAATTTGGTAAGTTGAAAACTCTTGAATTTATTACAGATTTGTAATTAAAATATGTTACATGTATTTAGTGTTTATAGTGGCACTCCAAATACTGGTAGTCTGGTACTATTGTTTATTTTTGAAATGGAAAAGAATAAGCCATTGCAGACTCGTGTGTATGATAGTGATGGCTATAGACTAAGAGCTGAAGTAATTTGTTTTAGAGACGCATCAAGAAAGGAGGTATGTATTACGTATGTAACGGTATGTTCAATCTGATATAGTGATTTTATTTTTAGTATTTATGTTTTGGTCTTGTTCTTTTGTTGCTTGTTTCTTTGTATCATCTAGCTTGCTATTACTTGTTTTTATTTTTTTCTTTTGTTTTTCTGTCCTGGGGAGGTCATCTTATTAGCCGTCAGTTGCTATCTAAATATATTATGTGATATATATATATTATATACATTAAAATTTTCATAGAGAAAAAAAAAGTGCACTTTCTTGATGGACTCCTTTTTGTGTACTCCCATTTGGGCTCACTGTAAGTGAAATTTAGGTTCCATAATATATTCCATAGCAACAAGGGCGTGGTTCACCAAACCTATAGGGCCAACTACTTTTGTTAAAGTCTTTTTTTTTAACCTTAATCTTTGGTACCTGGCCAGGTTTGATGGACCAATCTCTTTTCGCTGTGGTATATATTAATTAGGAAACCTAAACTTCACTTGTATACTCTCATTTCTAAATTGTCAAAAGCAGTTATGTTGAAATGAATGCAGTGAGTAATAGGCCATTGGCTAGATAGGAGATACTTATTTGAAGCTGGTATGGTGTGAGGATAAGTTGCATGGTAGCTAGTAATGGACTGTTGATTTTCAGGTTTTATTCCACATGATCGTGTTTGACTTCTTATTAAAGCAATTGTGTTGAAACTACTTCTGTACCTATGAGTAGATGTAGATAAAAATGAGAAATACTCATACAATTACATTCAGTGTTTGGTAATGATACAATTACATTCAGTGTTGGTAATGATACAATTACATTCAGTGTTGGTAATGATACAATTACATTCAGTGTTGGTAATGATACAATTACATTCAGTGTTGGTAATGATACAATTACATTCAGTGTTGGTAATGATACAATTACATTCAGTGTTGGTAATGATACAATTACATTCAGTGTTTGGTAATGAGGAGTACTCATACAATTACATTCGATAATGTAGGAGTATTCATACAATTACATACAGTGTTGGTAATGATACAATTACATTCAGTGTTTGGTAATGAGCAGTACTGACATTCAGGATTTGGTTGTGTTATGAAACAAGGTAAATTGAGTGTGAGTTATTACACGAACACACAAAGTAACCATCTTTGTGTAATAGGGTGATTCTGCAATCTGATTGGCTTGTTATGCATATTTACAAAGTTTAAAAATGCCCATGTTTGCATCCAAAATATACATAATAATAATAAGATTGTATATCTTCACTATCCCAAAGGTATTATATTATGATTTTACAGGTACTGTTAATATCGGCTCAAAGAGATGGTAGTGGTTGGACAATACCAGGAGGCGGTTTAGAACCGGATGAAACTGCAGCTGCAACAGCACTCAGGGAAGCTGGAGAGGAGGTAAGCAGAGAGTAGTAAAAGTGATGTAGAGCTGTAGCTAGGAGAAGGGTAAGCAGGGGAGAGGGTTTAGAACCGGATGAAACTGCAGCTGCAACAGGACTCAGGGAAGCTGGAGAGGAGGTAAGCAGAGAGTATTAGAAGTGATGTAGAGCTGTAGCTAGGAGAAGAGTAAGCAGGGGAGAGAAGTAGGCATAAAAAGACCTGAAGGTAAGGAGAAGAGAGGTAGTGGATGAGCTAGGGAAAGAATAATCTCATCTGAGGTTTGATGTTAATAATGAATATTCCATTATCCTTTTCTGTAGGCAGGTATTATGGGTCATTTACAAGAGCAAGTTGGAACATATGAAGTTAGTGAATAATACTGGTAATTAGAACCAGACTCCATCTATATATGGCAAGGGCTGATACATACATACCTCTCTTGTCATCATAAGGAATTTAATATTGCTATATATAAGTAAGAGATGCATTCACACTCTTTATATGCTTTCCTTTGATAAGGGTTTGAAGCATGGACCAAACTCTCAATAATGAACAACGATTGCTAATATAATCATATTTAAATGCACCATTTGGCAAACTATCCAGTGTTAACTAATCCAAGACAATGATGCATATACATGAATGCATAAATAGTTTTTCCCATGCCTGAGTCCAGAGAGGAGAACTTGATACATCTTTGTTTGGGATAGAGAACGTCATTGCTAATTAAGTGTATTTGTGTGAGAATTGGTGACTATAATCTTCGCTAAACTAACAATAATCTTCCTTTATTACTTGGCCAAAGAAAATGATCAATATTCAATAAAAAAAATAAATAATAAATAATTATTATCAATATTGCTGTCGTATCATTTACATAGTTATTGTTTTGATATTTACAGCTGCTGTTTGTTTTCAAATATTTTTTTAATTTCCTACATAGGATACAAACAATAAAACCAGAACGCAGGTGTTTGTGATTGAATATACTGGAGATCTTTACAACTGGATGGAAAAAAGTAAGAGTGTGTTGAAGGGTTGGGTGATTATTCATAAGTATTGCAATAATTTATGTTGCGTATTGTATTCTTATTTTGAATATTGCAATATGACTAAAAAAATATTATGGCCATTTTACTAAAGGTCATTCATGTTCACCATGACCTCAGAAAAATGTTCATAACTTTAGTTTGGAATGACTAACGATCTGCACTGTTTTCATATAGTAGTCCTTCCCATTCATTTTTGTGTATGTCAAATTTCAATCCATTGCTTCATTATTGAGTTACAGTATAATCATGTATTAACCTTATGACATTAAACTATACATTATATTACATATAAAACATCACATCATAATTTTGAGGACATTGTGAATGTGAACAGACTATACATAAATTAGCTTTCATAAACACTATTGAGGCTGTCTGTTAGGAGGAGAAACAAAGTCTATAAGTTCAGTTTGTGTTCTGTTTATAATTATTTGATGTAACTATTACCTCACATTAAGGATACATTATCATCTCACTAGTATGCAGTTTCAATATTTGCTTCATACATAACAACACCAGGTATATGTAAATATGGTCCATCCTTAGTCCATAGGAAGTGTATACAGCCAATAATGTTTTGGGTAGAAATGTGCGTGGGTGGTGTAACCATAGTAACACATTCAGAATGTGCAACCACTACACCTTAGCAACAGCAATGTACCCACCCACACACACTCATCTCACAATTAAACATAGATATGGTTGCTGTAGTTATAGCAACCATATTTAATTGACTAAAATGCCTATTAAAAGTGTTTTAGTTTTAGTTAACTAATTGAATGCCATTATTGGAGTAGAATTTAGTTATAGTTATACTTAAGTACATGTGCAAGTTATCATGTTCACATACATAACATATATAGTCCAGATACCCAACTCAGTTCACACACATACTCAGCCTGGTCCTGATACCTAATCTGGTTCACGTACCCAGTTCACATTCCTAACCTGGTTCATACACTCAAGCTGGTTCACATTCCTAACCTGGTTCAGATACTCAACCTTGTTCACGTACCCAACCTACCTAACCAAGTTCACATACCCAACCTACCTAACCAAGTTCACATACCTAGCCTCTGTTAGGTAGGTCCAGATACTCAACCTGGTCCAGACATTTAACCTGGTTCACATTCCTAACCTGGTCCAGATACCTAACCCAGTTCACATACCCAACCTACCTAACAGAGTTCACATACCCAGCCTGGTCATATACTCAACCTGGTCCAGATACTCAACCAGGTTCACATGTTCAGATACCTAACCCAGTTCACATACCCAACCTACCTAACAAAGTTCACATACCCAGCCTGGTCATATACTCAACCTGGTCCAGATACCCAACCTACCTAACCCAGTTCACATACCCAACCTACCTAACAGAGTTCACATACCCAGCCTGGTCATATACTCAACCTTGTTCACGTACCCAACCTACCTAACCCAGTTCACATACCCAACCTACCTAACCAAGTTCACATACCTAGCCTGGTCATATATTCAACCTGGTCCAGATACTCAACCTGGTCCAGACATTCAACCTGGTTCACATTCCTAACCTGGTCCAGATACCTAACCCAGTTCACATACCCAACCTACCTAACAGAGTTCACATACCCAGCCTGGTCATATACTCAACCTGGTCCAGATACTCAACCAGGTTCACATGTTCAGATACCTAACCCAGTTCACATACCCAACCTACCTAACAGAGTTCACATACCCAGCCTGGTCATATACTCAACCTGGTCCAGATACTCAACCAGGTTCACATGTTCAGATACCTAACCCAGTTCACATACCCAACCTACCTAACAGAGTTTACATACCCAGCCTGGTCATATACTCAACCTGGTCCAGATACTCAACCAGGTTCACATGTTCAGATACCTAACCCAGTTCACATACCCAACCTACCTAACAGAGTTCACATACCCAGCCTGGTCATATACTCAACCTGGTCCAGATACCCAACCTACCTAACCCAGTTCACATACCCAACCTACCTAACAGAGTTCACATACCCAGCCTGGTCATATACTCAACCTGGTTCACATACCCAACCTACCTAACCCAGTTCACATACCCAACCTACCTAACAGAGTTCACATACCCAGCCTGGTCATATACTCAACCTGGTCCAGATACTCAACCTGGTTCACATATCTAACCTGGTCCAGATACCTAACCCAGTTCACATACCCAACCTACCTAACAGAGTTCACATACCCAGGCTGGTCATATACTCAACCTGGTCCAGATACTCAACCAGGTTCACATGTTCAGATACCTAACCCAGTTCACATACCCAACCTACCTAACAGAGTTTACATACCCAGCCTGGTCATATACTCAACCTGGTCCAGATACTCAACCAGGTTCACATGTTCAGATACCTAACCCAGTTCACATACCCAACCTACCTAACAGAGTTCACATACCCAGCCTGGTCATATACTCAACCTGGTCCAGATACCCAACCTACCTAACCCAGTTCACATACCCAACCTACCTAACCCAGTTCACATACCCAACCTACCTAACAGAGTTCACATACCCAGCCTGGTCATATACTCAACCTGGTCCAGATACTCAACCTGGTTCACATATCTAACCTAGTTCAGATACCTAACCCAGTTCACCTAGTCCAGATACCTAACCTAGTCCAGATACTTAACCCAGTTCACATTCTCAGCTTACTCACATAATGATGGGAATGTTTTAGACTAGCTATGTGAATAGATAACCATACCCATGATAATGAAAATTAGAACCTGCTAGCTAAAAGTCAGTCTGCTAAAATGACAAGTTAATGTCAAGTCATTGACACTTTTCAGTGTTACTGTTAAGCAATCAGACACTTTTCATTATGAGAAAGTGTCAATGGCATCATGTGGTATGCTTGATCAACCAAGCAGCCTGATAATGAACAGAGCAGATGATGTAATATTGCAAGATGACTTCTTAAGAGGTCATCATGAATGTGAACAGACTTTAGTTAGTTCCTCCTGCTACAGGATAAAGACCCTTGGGATACAATAGGTTTTTACAGTTTCACATAATTATATGTATATTAATTACATGCCACTCCCATTGAGCATTGTAAATATTTGAATTAGACACAAACACAATAATTATGAAGGTGTCTTGAAATAAAAAAAAATATTTTCAGGAAGAAAGGGGACCATATTAGATGTGACATGTCACATACGTTCCTGTTATACACCTTTGGCCCAAATTGATTTTAAATTATTTCTTGATTTTATTTTAGGTTGGCGTCGACAAAAGTGGTGCAATATCCCTGAAGCCTTGGAATTGTTGGAACGGGCAAAACCTTTAAAGGTTCCCTATCTTCAGAAAGCCTGTTACCATGGAAACTGTAGCGAACTAAACTCAGGAGATCCCATTATAAATGGGTGTAGTTATAATGTACAAGAACAAAAAGTCATATAGATTTTCAAATTATATTTATTCCACTCTATTTATTACAATTTTAATTTTATATCACGAATAACAATTGTATTGTATTAAAATGCATCATTAATAATTTTCGTTGTTCAGTGATGGTTTCAATTGCAATACACGTATTGAGTTAATTAAATATTTTTTTTAAGGTTAGTAGAGATACTACAGCCCTTTGTTACTGCAATGTGCATGTAGAGTACTACACTGTCAAGTGCCAATATAGAGATGTTTACAATACCAAGTTGACATAAATCAGCTGTTTGTCACGTGATTAAGATAGAGCCCACCCACGTGTGTAAACATCACAACACATCACTTGGAGAAAATACGTGGGTGTAAGTGAACCTCACCCGACCCAACTTCACTATAAGTAAGTCTCACTAGCCTTGCTGTCTCTGGTTATGAAGAGGAGAGTTTAGTAAGAGAAATCAAAGTTGACCTGGAAATAGAAGGTTTGTATGGCCCTCGATTAGTCATTCTTCATTGCATTGTATTGGCTTCAAACGCATGCAAATACATATATTAACTCCCCTTGATTTTTTTTAGCCCTCCCTCCCATCTTACTTTATCTCCCTTTCCCCTGTTTGTGCCTTCTCTCTTTTGTATTTTGCAGTATGGAGGAGAAAGAAGAATCATCGCCACAGCAGCTAGTTGACGTGGGAGATTTTACAGACACAAGGCAGACAGACTTGTTAATGGATGAGAAACTTCATAGCGAATTTGGCAGCAAACAAGAGGACTGCAAAAAGCTAGACAATTCTAGCACTGCCAGTGGTAAGAAAAGTAAAAGTGCCGGTTCACAGCGTGTTAAACGCCCCATGAACGCTTTCATGGTGTGGTCATCTTTGGAAAGAAAACGCCTTGCAGAGAGAGAACCTCACCTCCATAACACAGAACTCAGCAAACGTTTGGGAGAAATGTGGAAGTCAATGAGTGAAGAAGAAAAGAAGCCATTCAGAGAAGAAGCACAGAGACTCAAAGAGAAACTTCTGGAAGAACATCCGGAATATAAGTACCGCCCTCGACGAAGAAAGGAGTTAAATAATCTTAGACATTCGGGATGTATTTTTGGTTCTTCACCAAATATGGACATGTTTCCTCCTCTCCAGGCCCATCAAACAAATTTACCAACAGCAAAACTTTACCCGTTAAACTATCATACTGTTAACCAAGCTGATGGTGCAGGGGGACTTTATATGGGAGATAGAAGTTATGTATATCCTTACGCGTATGTAAATTCGCTTTCCCTATCACAGGCACAGCTCCAACAACTTAGAACTATGCAATCATCTTATACTTCAGCTCCTGTTTATGCAGGTAGCTATGTAATGAATGGACACTCGAATGGTCCATTAAGCTCACCACACCACTTAACTTATAGCACTATTCCTATGCAATACTATACCCAGCCTAATAATCTGAATGTGGTTTCAAGACATCATCAATATGGGCCTCCTCATTTGGGAGAGACATACCATACCAACAACCATGAAGGACTTGTTTACAAAGTTGATAATCAAATAGATTCAAAGTTTTCTTTTCCTAGTAATTCCTTGCAGAGCGAGCACCACAATGAACACAATGTGGAGTATACTGTGAATTCTGTAACAACTTCCCCATTAGGACCGCAACCAATCAGCTATGACAATGACCAATCACACATCTACACCTCCAGCTATGAATCAAATTCTGATATTCCATCTTCGCATTCCCAATTGATGGCATCCACTCGTCAACAAGATCATCCTTATCCATCAATCATGGAAACTCCGCCTTGTTCTCCATGCATACCTTCAACATCAGTACAGACTTATAGTAGCTCTGTATCTATCACACCAAGTGACACACAGGTAGTTATGTATATTGCTATTACTTAATATGATGTATAGATATATGTAATCATATGTGACTGTATGTATAGAGAAGAAACATAGAGTGTGGATGTTGGTAGACTTTTATATCCGATTTGAGTCACAATGGCTTTAGAAGTAACACACTGTATGACAATAGTGACCACTTTTAGTTATAGTTATAGTATGCCCACTTTTAGTTTGATTATTAACTAAGGTAATATTAGGCTAACTAAAAGAGTGTTAACTAACTAAAAGAGCCCATTATTGGACAATTTCCATTTTAGCAGCATTCTTGTAAGTCAAATTCCTTACTAAAATGGGTTATGGTTATAGTTAACTAAAACAACACTAGCTGCAATCACTAAAATTGGTCAAAGCTTGGATTGTTGACCAATTTAGGTGATTACAATATCACACAATAATAATAATTATTATATTTTCTTCTTGTTAGGTTTGTACATCACCACTAGAGGTATGTCGACCGGTATCCTCTCCACACATCCATGGATCAACTGGTAGCCACCTCCCCTCTCCCAATTCTTCCCAATCAATAGAAGACGCCTCTTCATTTTCCAACCCCTCCCAGTGGCAATATATGTACTCAAATAATCCAGATGAATATTCCTCTAAACCTGATGTTACAAGTCACCAGTATATGAACCCTCGTTGCTCCTCGTCGTATATATATACAAGTACTAACTACTCTTACAATACCACACCTACAAATACCGTCCCCTTGTACCAACAGGGATATATAACGGTAAAATCCGAACCATATAATGATTATTCCTGTGTTAACCAATATGACACTAATGAATATTCCGGGTCTCCTAATCCAAACAGTGGATTAAATGAAACTAGTACCTCTTTGGAGTATAGTAAATTAGTACATGAATCTCCTACTGTGGGGTATGACCCTAGAATGAATGGAATTTGCGATATCCCAACGCCTGAATTAACACCTACAGAGAACAAATCAGTTTTGACTGGTAAGCATAACGTGTTTTTTTAAGGAAACGATTGCCATCTGCTAAAATAGTGTATATATATTGTTAATACGTTATATATGTTTATTACATGAATGAATATATGTCTCAATTATATTTATGAGGTCAAGTGCCTTATATAGCCTCAGTATTGCTATTGGCTATATCGTGAATATCATTAACAGTTGATACAGGTATCTAATGCTTGTTTGTCAAAATGTGTAATTGTTAGTAGTATTAAATAATTTGTATTGTATTTTTTGGTGCTGTGGTCACTTATTTGATATTTCATGTTTTGTTGAATTAGAAAAGTAAAATCATTTTATGGTATGATGTCACTATTACACCAACCTTAATTTTTTTTGTTGTCGATAAACAATTTATCAATTTATATATAGTGTGAATGTGTCATCATTTTGTATATTGAGTTGTAGCTAATGTATAGAATCATATAGTTCACTGTATCCATGCTCAAATCCAAGAAACTGCATTTGAGGTATTTAAGCCACTATAAGGATATGTCTAAGTTGTTCATAAATTAAACGAATGATGATATAATTCCAGGTAAACACAGTTCATGATTCATGCTCACAATCCACATTTCGAGTTGCTTGTAATCCAGTACTTACTAGAAGGGTGTATGTCTATATGGACAATAATTGTTCATGTGATATAACGGTAAGTATAATAGTTCACCAGCCACGCTCATGGCAAACATCACAAAAATGTTGAATTGCCTCAAGCCACTGGAAGGGTAAGTCCAATTTAAGTGAATTGTTCATAAAACATGTTACTTGAATGGTAATCACTAGTAAATACTGTTCACTATCCATCCATGCTCACTGCAAATGTTATCATATTTTGAGCCATTAGAAGAGTATGTCCAAATAGACCAAACATTGTGACATGTCGTTGAACAAAAAATAGTTCAGGTACTTTGAGATTGAGAAACATTTTCAAACTATTGTAAAGAGAATTACGATAATTATATACAATATTAGAGTTTAAATATTCACTGTGTGAAAATAAACAAAGGAAATATCAATGAATATAACTATAATTATTCATAGTTCAGGACTTTCAGCTCGAATTGGTATCCCATTATCATCAATTAGAAAATCATCAATAGGTAACATCACATGTTCTGAAATTGACTCTACAAGATTACAAGTACATATAGATAATGAATGGCAGTACTATATATATATACTATAATAATAAGTACTGTTGATCGCATCATCAACACTGTAACCTAGCAACAGTGCTGGCAGGATTTGACTACTACCATCGTGTGATCATCACCAGGGTTTTAGCCAAAGGGTGGCCCACTCTCCTATCCGTGTCTCAGTTCTTTTGATGTGGTCCATAGGACATTGCTACCTTCTTTTCTCTGAGCTCTGGCAAAACTTTGATCACAATTAATTGTAGGGGAGAGCTTGGTAAACTAATAGGTGAATAAAGGCACTCTAGGTACAGTCTATTAGAAGAAACTGCAACTAATAGCAGGTGTTCCAGCTAAAGGGAATATGCAGGTAGACATCATACACTTACCAATAATCCAGCTCTCAGAGACAACAGCCATTCCTTCTCCTCCTCCTCCTAAGCCACTCATGCCTATACACACTTCAGCTTTACGTTTTGAAGCTGTTAGCTAAAAAGTGAATTGACAATATAAGATAACTATAACTAAGAGTTA
The DNA here is from genome assembly GCA_947044365.1 of Petrosia ficiformis. Classification (NCBI taxonomy): domain Eukaryota; kingdom Metazoa; phylum Porifera; class Demospongiae; order Haplosclerida; family Petrosiidae; genus Petrosia; species Petrosia ficiformis. The sequence goes on along the minus strand of OX345653.1, from coordinate 3,809,304 downwards.
ACTAAACCATTTTAATATTTTTTGAGAAACTAGTCATACTACAACTAATGGCCGGTCACATTGTCATACTACTGAAAACACAAGCTATGTCCAACACACATAGAATAAGTAATATTATAGTATTCTTTGGGTCGCAAACTTTGGTTACCATGGTGATAGAGAGTCTATTACATGCACATGTATATGTAGTTACTAAATCAAGGGAAATGTTAATACAGGTACATCTACATTGTATATATAGTAAGTATATACGTATATAGTAAGGATATAGTTCACCCAACCTTTGCTCATGCTAAAGTCAATAATGTTTTACAGGTATATTTATAATTCTAAATGTATAGTAAGGATATAGTTCACCAAACCTTTGCTCCTGCTAAAGTCAATAATTTTTCTAGTTCTTGTGGTGGTGGTTTAGTGTTGTGTGAGATGTATATACTTCCAGCTGGATGAAACAGAACGGGTCGATATAATAAACCAGCTTGTTGATGCTCCAAACGAAAGAACTAAAATAATTATATGCATGTACATACATGTATCACAATTATTCACTAGCCAAAATATTTCTTTTTATAAAGAAAAGAGCCAATGTTTCACCACCTATTCAGGTGTCTTCATCAGGTCATAAAAGTGAGACCAGTGATGATACTTAAATAGATACAGGTAAAAGAAAATAAGAGGATAATAAATGAACAAATAATAATAATAATAATAATAATAATAATAATAAAGGTATTGTAGTCTAAAAAATAAAAAGACTACAATTAATACCCTTTATTATTATTTTGTTTATTTACTTATCTTCGTATCTATACAAGTACATCACTTGTTACACTTTTATGCCCTGATGAAGACACCTGAATGGCTGTCAAAACATTGGCTCTTTTCTTTAAATAAATATTTTGGCTGGTGAATAATTCAACATAATACTGATGTCTCTACCTAGCCACAAAGGCCTCTTTAAACTAAATATATAGTTTAACAAGCAAAATAACAAATACATAAACAAAGAAAACAAAAGAATAAATCAAGTATCAAAAAGTGTATAAATATAATAACACACATGTACAACTGTACATAGTGCTTGAAACAGTATTATTCTTTGTCCAATCAAATGCATTTTCGTTCGGACAAAGAGGCAATTGCTGGACATCATTTCAAGTACTATTACATACATTATGTATTACCTGAGCAGCTGGAAATTCTGAAACCATTTCAAAAGCACCTTCAGGTAGCCATTTCCCAGACTCTAGTGACTTCCATACCTACATGTACGTAAATGCCAAATACATGTATTAGATAAATTATGATCTCTACAACAGTGTTTTGATAAGTTATAGTGCACCATTGGTCCAAAGAGCTTCTTACTTGGCAATGCACAGTTCTCTCTTTGGGCCAGATAGCACAGTTAATTATGATTAAGTTGTCGTTAATAGCATTAACTCTTTGTTAATTGGCTCAAGATGTATTCCCAATGGCACACACACTAGCCATTGTTGAGCCAATTTAGCCCGTGCTTCAAAATGTATCAAAAACTCTAATGTACATGTAATACTCACCCAATCAACAGATAAAATCCAGCAACCTTTTGCAGTACCTGCTAACACATTAACAGTACGTCGTGTAGCCCCACACACAACATGTGTAGTGTCATCTTCAACAGTTCTTGAAAATTGAAAACCTCCTAGTTTGTCTACTACAGCTAGTATAATCTCTTGGTCTCTAAATAGATGTACGAACAGATAAATAGATGAAGAAATAGATAGATAGATGGAAGAGTACTTACTCAGGTTTAACACTTGTCATTACAATTCCAGGCTTCTGTAATTAATGTATAACATTTTTTGAATGTTTCATTTATGAATATACAGTGATAAATCACCATAGCAACACACCCACCCAACAGAGTTTTTGATACATTTTGAAGCAAGGCCAAATAGGGTCAAGGTTGCCATCTGGCAGTGCCAAATAAGAAGCTTCTTGGGCCATTGGTGTGCCATATGAGCTTATCAAAAAACACTGCCATCCAATTAACATGAATGATATTGGGTCATTGTTGCCATGGTGAATGATGTGTCTGTCTATATGTAGTTAATTTATTAATTTTTTAAACCTTTTTTTCAAATGAATGTCTACTCTTTCTTTTTCCAGTAAAACGTAACAGTCCTTCAACCTTCACAGGAAGTTGTGGTGCTTCAGTAGTCATATTTTCTTCCTCAAGCCAATTTTCTTTATTAGCATGTGTAGACAAAGTTTTCTTACTTGCTTTGGTAATAGTTAAGGATGCCTGTCTTTTCTCTTTTAAGACAGTTTTCTTCTCTTTTAACAAACTTGGTCTTTTCTTACGTGTGGGATCTGGTTTCTCCGGTCCTTGCTCATTTGGTTCATCTTTGTCACACTCAATAGGTTCTACAAATTCATTTTGAGCACTTTTTGAAATTACATTTCGTTTTCTTTTTCCTGATTTTTTAGTTTTCCGCTTTGTGGAATTACTTGATGTTCGAGTTTCTGAATCTGGTTTAATGGGTTCTGTTGGGATCACATCTGTGGGGTTTTCTTTCACATGATCAGATATATCATGAGGTTTCTCAGCTGTTGAAAAATTGACAGGAGGTAATTCAGGTGTAGAACCCTAGAGAGAAATAGAGAGAGAGAGAGAGAGGGAGGGAGTGAGAGAGGGAGAGGCAGAGATAGATAGATAGATGATAGAGAGAGAATAAGGCACTTAGTCTAGCAAAAGAGCACCACATGATTATTCATTGTTTTGTTATATTTAGTTATATTTAAACAGTTCTCTCCTACATACCCTGCTATGTCCAGATGAACACTTGTCTTGATTATCTTCTTCATCAGTTAATAGAAACTCATAAGGACAGTGAAGAGGTTTCTTAACACCACTAACACTATCTCTCTTCTCCCCATCTCTGATTCTTTTACGATTACGTTCTAAAAGAATATAGAATACTAGAGGTGAAAATGAGCTTGAAATAGTGTGAAAGAGTCCACCAGAAACATCCAGACAAAAAGAAATTTAACACCGGAAAAAAAAAAAACCAAGCAAATTACAAGTTTGATTTGAACTCACACTATACTCATAGATAGGCCATGACTGCTCTTGACTAATAATTAACCCCACTGTGAGGTTACTGTTTTTGTATTATTCTTATAACTAATCAGACAATTTGTCCGGTCAAATGCAATTTTGTCTGTACAGGCAAAATGTCTGGAAAATAGCTAATTGCTGGACGCTATGTCGAGTACTGTATGTATTATGTATCATGTACATTTTACTACATTCACATGACCAGTGGTCATATGAATGTAGTAAAATGTACATGTGTAATTGACTAGTACCCCCATTCTTCATTAAAATACGCTTTACCTACTGATCTTGCAACTTCTTCTTCAAAAGGTTTTGGTTGCATACTTTTAACTCTTTTAATTCTTCCAAGAACTATCGGAGTTCTAGGTCCCATTCTTTCATTTTCGACACTTGTTACTGGGTACTTAGCCTCTGATATACGTTCATTACATCTCATACAACTGAAGAGGTAAGGATAAATAGAGAGATGAATAAATACAGACTTTGATTAGATTTGTAAATTTTATTGCCACCCCCTGTTAGAATCTTGCCCCCCTTAGAAGTTAGGTTGACAGTAGGTATAGCACAACTCCTCCCCAAAGTCTTCAATTTCAACATTTGCCCCCTCAAAAAATGTTATAAATAAAGGCCTGCTTACAGCAGACCATCTATTCTACGTCACTGTGTGTTGTACGGTAAATATTTCATCTGTATCAAATAATAAGCATAAATTCATTAATTCAATTTTGGCTAGTGTTGCATATAAGGTTTTCAGATAGTTGCATCTTTCTGGTCTAAATATATCGACACATAATTAAGTATTTGTACAAGAGGATTTCTGATATATATTCATATATATACACTCACCCATCTACCCATAATGGATTGACTAGAAACACATTTCTACCATCAACTCTATCAAGATTACTTTTACCATCTTTGAAGATCTAGTGTCACATGATATACATACATTCATTAGTATATTTATAAACATTTCTACACTCCACTTACTATATGAGTTACATCCTTTGTCAGCCGTGGTGCTATCTGAAATAAAATTACAATTTTTTTAAATATAGGTTATAGAAGCATAGACATAACCATGGTAACCAACTTTGACCCCTTATAAACTGGCTGATCAGACAGAAATGCTAATAAGTACACATGCATATAGACTTCTGATAGTGGTGTGAAAATCTTCTTGGCTCAAGAATGATCGCCATTTACCTTTTAACATATAGGTGTGGGACATAGTTCAATATGTATTATATTTTATACATATTTAAACTTCCTAACAGATAACACAGACCTTAGGATTGAAGACTGATTAGTTACAGATAATTTCGCCTCAGTGTTTTTGATAAGCTCATATGGCACACCATTGGCGCAAAGAGCTTCTTATTCGGCACTGCACGGTTCTCACTTTGGGCCAGTACAGTTAGTTATGATTATATTCTCACTAACAGCATTAGCTCTTTGTTAATTGGCTCAAGATGTATTCTCAATGGTGCACACACTAACCATTTTTGAGCCAATTTGGCCCATGCTTCAAAACTTATCAAAAACTCTGCAATTGGCATTGCCTCCCAAGTTTTGTGATTTATCTGTTAGGAGATTTAAATACAGTACACATTGAACCATGTCCACTCTCAAGCTACACCTATATGTTAGAAGGTGGTCGTGAGTGGTGAATATCGTTGTGGATCCTTCCCCACTACCCAGAGTTTCTGTAGCATTGAAATATTAACAGAATGGTAGTGTCACATACTGTGGCTCCCAAAGTCATCAATCTATCAGAAATAGACTCTCCTGTATTTATAGTGCTATTAGTACCAGAACGAACATCAACATATGCTACAATATCTGAAACAGAAATATATATATATATATATATATATATATATATATTATACATACATAATGCATAACGGACATAATTATATATATATTTATTAATACCAGCAAGAGGTTTTTCTATTTGTTGAGTGAGTTCTTCCTCCTCCATATCTGTTAAGTCTTCGCCTTCTTCATCCACAGGACGTAAAGGTGGTCTTTGAAGCTCTTCCATTTCATTACCAGAAGTTGTTTCCCGCCAAATAAGTGAAATATCTGAGCATGCTCAGTTCATTTTACCCACCAAATTCGAAATTATCCACAGAGTAATCTCTTGGACCAGAAAACACCAGACGAGTTAGCCATTGCACATATTATGCTTTTGTGGAGACTTTTGTCTCTCCCAGGACCCTAAAGGAGGGATGAACTGTATACTGCATGCAAATAAGTGCATGAGTGGGCCGGGCGGGTACGTACGGGTGTGGTTTTTTTTGTGGGCGTGGTTAAAAACATGGCTTTCCTGCATATCCTCATTTTAATCATCATTGTAATATCACAGTGCAATGTGATTGGCCAACCACAAATCTCTCAGAAGTTTGTAGATGAAATTAAAGATTATCAAGATATAGCGAATAAGATAATTGAATATTCACTTAATGGAACAGGCCAGAACCAATCATACAATCGTTTAGCAACATTTGTTGACAAATATGGAGCTCGTGTTGCTGGGAGTGAAGAATTAGAAGATGCTATTGATTACATGTTGGATCGCTTAAGAGTAGATGGTTTAGATAACGTCCATGGGGAAGAAGTTAATGTGACACACTGGGTTCGAGGTAATGAATGGGCCCAGCTACTTATACCAAGAATGTATAAAATTTCGATTCTGGGTCTGGGGAGCAGTATTGGAACCCCTCAAGATGGGATAATAGCTGATGCTGTTGTAATGCGATCTTTTGATGAATTGGATCAACGCAAAGATGAAGTAAGAGACCGTATTGTCATATTTAATCCAACGTATAGGGGTTATGGTAATACTGTACAATATCGTGTAGATAGCGCTTCAAAGGCTGCCAAGTATGGAGCAAAAGCCACTCTGATTCGTACTATAGCTCCTTTTTCTATATACACTCCGCATACTGGTATGCAGAGGTATGACAAAGACGTGCTAAAAATACCTACAGCTTGTATTACTATTGAGGATGCCAATATGTTTGATAGGCTTGAATTAAACGGTGAACGGTTAAGAATACAACTATATATGGAGGCTAAAGATGAGAGTCCAAGAATTTCCCGGAATACAGTTGCTGAATTAACAGGGTCTAGTCTTCCCGATGAGGTAGTTGTTGTAAGTGGTCATATGGACAGCTGGGATGTTGGCCAGGGTGCCATGGATGATGGCGGTGGAGCCTTTATATCTTGGCAAGCACTCAGTACCATTAAGGCTCTTGGTTTGAAACCTAAACGTACCATACGATTAATTATGTGGACTGATGAGGAAGGTGGTGGCATTGGGTCTCAACAGTATTACGAACTACACAAAAAAGAGGCAAATAATATAAGTATCATGTTTGAATCTGATGAAGGTGTGTTTACACCTTATGGTATTCAATTCACAGGAGCTTCTGAGGGAAAGGACATGATGAAGGAGATTGGAAAACTCCTGACAGCAATCAATGCATCGGAAGTTTATGATCGTGGTGGAGGAACAGATGTTGCCTGGTGGAGAAGTGAGAAGGTACCTACTGGCAGTATAGCAAATCATAATGAGGACTACTTCTGGTATCATCATTCTAATGGTGATACAATGGACGTCCTTAATCCTCATCAAATGAATCTCTGTTCAGCTGTCTGGACCGTGTATGCTTATGTTTTAGCTGATATGAATGAACTCCTTCCTCGTGGCTGACTCTATCAAATGATATTCAATAAGTTTGGATGCTACTTTACATTATTCGCAATCTAGATCTAATCATTATACATGTATGTCCTCAGTTCTGACAGTTCACTTTAGTTATTCTAATTACATGACCTGTGCTCTTTTAAGGTCAACATGTGGTTCTGCAGTTTAATGAGGTCAATATAATATATATACATACTACAATATTATTTGATATTAAATTAATAAGTTATGAGGTGGAGTTTGGTGGTTCCATAATGGTCTTCTATTTTCTGACAACAGGTCAGTCAGTACAAGTACTTTTATGTGTACATATATTTATATAATAATAACTTAGTGAATTCCCCCATTTTTGAGTAGTCTTGTGTGACAGTCTTTAAGTTAATGACTTGTAAAGAAACAACTTATTCTCTGCCATTGGAGCCCATAACATTATCAGGGATACACAAATACTTTACATCATATTCTCTATGTGTATTTGTATTTTGAAGATGTATGGAAGTTTTATTAAACTATAATATGTATACGTGTATTATAGGCTCGTGTAGAGTGCTGGCAACCCCAGAACCTGGCAATGCTCAAAGTCTCACGTAGCCAGACTCAACCCTCTGTTGTGCAACGGGAAGGGTCTGGTAGACTTACTCTACATCAGTTTATCAAGTGTTTTTGAATCATGGTGAAAAGATAAGTAGGTGAGGTTACTGCTAAATACCTCGGTATAACTGCTAATGATATTCATAGACCATGTGTGTGTGTGTGTGTGTATGATATCATTAGTGGGTTGTAACCCATTTATCGCTCACTGAAATTTGGTGAAAACACTTGACAAACTGATGTACAGTAAGTCCACCAGACCCTTCCCGTCTACAATAACCAATATATTTGTAATTCTGTTTTTCCAGTGTATGTATGTAACTGAACTGCTTTTTATAATCTTACAGTTGTACAACCTCCCATTGTCATTTATATGGGTGAAGATAAACATGAAAGTAGGTATACAAACAGAATACTTCAATTGACCAAATTCATCTTATTTGCATCATTTTTCAGATGAAGAACTTCTCAGGTGGGCATTTCCTGAGGATGTTTGGTTAGTGTCAGTATTCAGTAATAAACGACTCCATATTGATATATACATACATACATCAATATAGGTTTCATGTTGATGATATGTCTTCAGCTCATGTTTATTTGAGACCATCAAGAGTGAGACTTATTGTGTAATTAATTAGGACTAGGAATCGGCTGAGATTCTGAAATCGATTATCACTAAATTCAAATTGATTGATAATCAATTAAAATCAGTGAAAGTAATTAGGCCAATTAAGTCAATTAATGCAGAAATCCTTCCATTTGATGATCAAAAAGGCTTCCTGTCACTTACATTATAATTAGCATAATCAATATCACAGACCTACCACTGATAATCAGAAGAATTTTCAATATCGATTGATCAATTGATTAATCATCCCATTCTTAATTGTAATGGTATCTTTGTATGAAACCCTGAGTGAGTCCCACCCTATATAGGCAGGTCTACTATTACTCTCTGCTCTACTGGAATTGCTTGCTTGAACCCACTTTGATGGACAGTTACCATATTCTCTTTTTTATTTGATGCAATTCTTGCTGGCTCAGGCTCAGCCTCTGATGATTATCATATATCTAGTTATGTTTGAAATGAACACTTCTCATCTCTTTCCAGGGAATGAGTATTAATGATATTCCTCATGAAGCTATAATGGAGTGTGCACAGTTGGTGAAGGCTAACAGCATACAAGGTGTAGTGTAAATGTTGATTCCATCATTACTGGTTCTTGTATCACAAAGATTTTCTGAATGGTTGGAAACCATCAGCTAGAGTTTGTGTTGGCAAAAAGATATTTTGAAGGGATAACAATGGCACATGATAGGGGTAGGGGGTCTGGGCATGCTGCTAAGGATAATTTGAATTGGATTCTTGTAGGGGGCACAAGCTGAGGGTAGGAAATTCCTGGGTGCTCCGACATCAGTATGAAACCCTGCATCATCAACATGTAATGAAGTCTGACTATCATTTTATAGGCAGTAAAACACCCAAAGTCACTGTAATATACACTCCTTTCACTAATCTGAAGAAGACAGGCAGTATGGACGTAGGACAAGTAGGATATCATGATCCAAAACAGGTTTGACTGGTGTCTCCATATTAGTAGAAATTGATATTCTTTTCAGGTGAGATCAGTGACTGTTGAAAAGGACACAGAAATATTAAAGAGACTGAATAAGACAAAAGAGGAACGAAAACCAGACCTTAGAGAAGAGAGGGAAGAAAGAGATAGACAAGAAAGATTAGAAAAGAAGAGAAAACAGCAAGAAGAAGTGAAGAATATCAACAGGAGTTAACAGTACTATTATAATAATTATTTTTACAGAAATTAAGAGAAAAAGAAGAAGCTGAGACAAAGAGAAAAGAAGGAGAAATCAGGTGCAAATATTCCTTCCTACCAATTACAATGTAACAAGTCCCAAATCTCTCTGTTTGTAAATGAGATTTGGGTAGTTAATTATCGTGATATCGCAATTTAAAAAAGGAACATAACTAATAATTAACCTAATAACATTACCTAAGTATCATTTTAAACAGTTAATTAATGTATTTAGGACTAGGTGGATTCATGCTGAAGGATTTGTTTTCACTATGTAGTCAGATATATCACCTATTAAGTGTGGTTTAAATTTTATTGGAATAGGAAAATGACCCTTGAGAGATGTTCGGACTTAATGCTATCAGTGTTCTGCCCAGGATATTTAGAGTAGTGGTTGGATTCTAACTTGCATTTAGTGCTGTTTATCCAGTATATACTTAATACTGTCTCATTAGCCTATACATGTATTATCTGAGAGGCGGTTAACTCATGCTGAGAGGTGGTTATTCCTGACCAGTGCCGACCAGTGTAGGCAGAACACTGGTTATGAGGTGGTTATTCCTGACCAGTGCCGACCAGTGTAGGCAGAACACTGGATATATATTAATCAGAAATGAGTATTTTTTGATCTGAAATGGAGTATTATAATAATATTATTATACTGATCAGATATATTCAAGTGTTATCATGAGTGCTGAGCAATCTTATTACATGGATGTATTTCATTTTCAGATCTTACTCATCAATAATGAAAGAGGACAATATGGCTACCAATAAGGTAAACTGGTATTTTCTTTTGACTGAACTGGCTAATAATCATTGTCATTATATAGTTTGATGAAACCGTCGACTACAAAGCAATAGAGGATGACTTTATGTGATGTGTTAATGTATTATATATAATTTATTATATTATGAAATTCATGTTTTATGAAATGAATACTTCATTCCTGTTACAGTGTATTAATTAACCTTATGACATTAAACTATACATTAGTCATCACATCCTAATTTTGAGGTCATTGTGAATTTAGCTGGCCAGCAAGACTGATGTGGACAGATTTTAACTATTGAATTAGTGATAATAATTAGTTATGGAGCGACAAAAGATAAGCTAGATCTACATACAGAATGTGACTGAGGACGAGAAAAGGGCTTGGAATGGAACTTCATTTTAATTTCTATCAATAAGTATTAGGTACATGTGAGCAAATTTGGACCTTTGATTCCATTTATATTTTGCAAGATGATTGAAGTGCTGAAGTTACTAATTGCAGGGTTGAGGTTTCTTTGTAATTGAATATTGGGAGATACCAGTAATTGTAATTGGTTGAATTACATTTGTAATTGACTCAATGTAATTTTAATTTTTAATTATAATTAATTATTAAATATACTTGACCCCAACCCTGCTAATGTGTAAAGACTCCTTTCAAGTGTGGTGATAAGTTAATTATTACACAGACAACAATCGAGATGTCTGCATGCCCTTGCCTACTGCTTCTTTTCCTTTGCATCAGTCAAAATACATTGGGAATCAAGAATCAGAAGGATCACATGTTTCAAACTACACAGGGTAATGATAATAAGTTTTCAATACTGATTGTATCATCTCCAACGTCTGGTCATATAATACCTCTACTGAATCTGGGAGAAGAGCTGCTGAGACGTGGTCACAATGTAACTGTGTGTTCCTTGGATAGTTGGGAAGACAATAAAAAGAGAGTGACAGATAGAGGACTTGCATACTTGAGTGCTGGTGAATTACCGTATACAAAAGAGGAATTCAGACATTTGTACAAAGATTCTACAGAATCCTCAAAAAATCTTTTCACACTTGATTTTTTTCATGCTCATGAAGTCTTGAAAAAGTCAATTATTGTACAAATAGATGGAATAATGAAGTATTTAGTTGACGTGGACTTAAAACAATGGGATATGATAGTCGTGGATGAGTTCATGATGTATTCTATAAGTTGTTTAGCAAAGTGTTTTAACTATTCAGTAATAGGTGTGTCAACGAAACTGTTACTGCACTCCTCACTGATGGGTCCTCCGTGGACATTTCCTATATACACATTAGGTTCTGGATATAATGACAACTTGACATTTACCCAAAGGCTGGAAATAACTCTCTTTACAAGTGTACTATACTTTACAGGGCCAGTATTAGTAAAATCAATTTTTTATTCCTCTTTTTTACCAGATGTATGTAGAAACGCTCTATATTTTGCATTTGCAGAAGGTATTGAGTTTCCTATCATTGTAACATCAGTGATTGGTTTTGAGTTTCCTCGAACAATCACTCCACTTACCGATTATGTGGGTCCAATACTCTCCAAGCAATATCAAAATCTTACACTGGATCTTCAGGAATGGCTCAAAGATCAACCAAAGCATAGTGTTATTGTAATTAGCATGGGATCACAGGTATATATTGATCACAACTTTGCTAAGGCACTCATTCAAGCAATAGAGAAGACAAATTACAAAGCTATATGGAGTTTAAGAAAGGGTAATGAAGATGTCTTGACTGATATTCAATATAACAGTGAAAATTTTTACATATCCAGTTGGATACCACAAGCGGCAGTGTTGCAACACACATCAATAGCAATAGCCATTGTTCATGGTGGAATGGGAGGAATTAACGAAGCTTTGTATAATGGAGTTCCAATTATAGTTCTTCCCCACGGAGGAGATCAGCTTGATAATGCTGTTCATGTAGAACATGCTGGGGCTGGAATTATGTTGGATCCACACAAAAGGCTAACTGCAGATATGATAAAACATAGCATTGAAACTATAGAGTCTGGTGAACACAGGAAAAAGGCAGAATTGATAAGAAAACTGTTCTTGAGTGCTGGTGGAGTAAACAGAGCAGCCAATTTAGTGGAGTTGTATACTAGAGCAGGATACGATCATCTGATTCCAGCTTATGTTAAATATAACTGGAGCTGGATTGAATATACCAATATTGATGTGTACTGCGTAATGAGTGTATGTTTAGGTATTATAATCTATCTCACTATAGTAGTGAGTAGATGTTGTTTTAAGTGTTGCTGCAATAAAAGTAAGAAAGAGAAAAAAGAATGAAATGAACATCTCTTTGTTTTGTTATAATTATATACATAATTGGATAAATAGAAACATAAAATTAGACACAAATTGAGATTATACATAATTATAAAAATACATCCAGTTAGAAATAAATTTTGAAAGAAGACATCTTAATATCATACAGTCGTCCATTTATAAACAAGTATAGTATTGGTTTCACAGTAACGAGAAGCAAAACTTTTCCCATTTGGTGTTGGATCCGAAAATGCTAGTAAATGTTTTGGTACAGTATAGGCAAATATGAAATGTTTTCTGTAAATGAAATAAAATTATTATATTTAACTAAAACTGTTAAAGTGACTATAGATATAATAATGTTGTTATTTTAGTTAACTTAATTACAGCTCTACAGTGACAAAACTAGGGCTGGAATGATTAATCCATTAATCAATCGATATTGAAAATTCTTCTGATTATGGATTATAACTCTGTGATATCGATTATGCTAATTATTCCAGAAGACATACTTTTCAAGCATGCGACAGCAAATACGTACAATATGGAAGTGACAGGAAGCATTTTCGATCATCAAATGGGAGGAGGTTCCTGCATTAATTGACTTAATTGGCCTAATTACTTCCGCTGATTTTAATCGATTTCAAGTTAGTAATAATCGATTTCAGAATCTCAGCCGATTCCCAGCCCTACTAAAAAGTAAAAACCCTTTTAGTAAGCCTAATTAGTTAATCAACTATAACTAAGTGACATGAACATATAAATGAGGTACCCATATGAGGAAACAGCTAGTATCTCACACACAAGTGCTTATCAAACTCTCTTGCTGTTACTTACAACAGCATAGTTTCATTTGTAACTTTGAGATTTAACCAAGTTTGATTTTGGGATTATCCATAGCTTTATTACAGTGTGTTTATACATGTACTACAAGAAGAGTGGTTCTTGGGATTATCTATCAGATGTAGTTCCTTTTGGCATGGTACAGTTCACTTCAGAATTGTTCTAAAAGTAATAAGGAATGTTTTGGAACCTTTCTTCTGTGTAGTGTAAATTCACAATCTATTTCAGAGTACTCAATCTAGCACTCCTCTTTGTGGAAATCCTTTTAACTAGAGATGTACTGAAATGTACCGATCTTCTTATAAAGACTTTAGCAAGTGTAGCTATCCACTGATATCAAATGGCAATCCTATACATTCCGGTATCCGATTCTTTCAATGAAAATGAGCATTTTTCTAACAATTATGGAAAGGTTTTAACAACATTTCAATCACAAATACAATATTGGTTACTTCACTCAAAGCTAACCGATCTGATACTGATAATAATGGCTGATAATGACCACCACTGATCCAATTATCAGTTTATCACAACTTTAAATAATCAGATGTTTCACATGATCTAATACCTACCTTACTGCATCCATTAATTGAGTTGCAAGACCTTTTCTCCGATGACAAGACAGAACCCAAATTCTATTAATACCAACCAGAGCTTCCTCTGATGTTTCACTGAAAAGAAATTAATCCAGTAAGTTGAGATTTACACATTAAATAGCAATAACACAAACAAATCTCTAATTAATTTACTTTACAAATTATGTTAATTACCTACAACACCAAGTCTTTAACGAACTAGGAGTATTCACTTTATTTTCATTATCTGAAACTAATAGTCTATATGCCTGAAAGAAAATCAGTGTGTGTGTGTGTGACTGTATGGTGACATAACATACCTCTTTGATTTGCTCTGCCATAACAAATCCAATGACTTCTTTGTGGTTTGAAATATATAGAAATGTCTATATTAAAAAAAAAAAGTTTAATTAAAGATTCAGACTAGTACTAATATCTTGTAATCAAACTGTTGCTTTAATAAGTTATGGAAGGATATACAGTAATTACAAATGTGTATGTACATTAATCTAATCACCTTGAATTTATTTGATGATCTACTGTCGTCACTTCTATATGTATATCCTAACTCACAGTCGATAGCGCTGATGATATCATCAATCTGTATATAACAAAATAAATTTACTTTGCCAGGCCTCATATATACATGTATATTGTAAGTTTGTAACACAAAATTATCATCTCTACTGAAGTCTGTTCACAGTCATAATGTTCTCAAAATTAGGTTGCGATGAGTTTATATGCACCATGCTGTATAGTTTAATGTCATAAGGTTAATACATGATTATACTGTAACTCAATAATGAAGCAATGCTTTGAAATTTGACATACACAAAAATGAATGGGAAGGATTATTATAAGAAAATTGTGCAGGTAAAAAAGATTATTGGTCCTTCCAAACTAAAAGTTATGAACTTTTGTTGAAGGCAAATGACCTTTACCTTTTTCTGATGTTGTTTAGGATCTGATGGTAATACAACTATAATTCGACCTTCTGGATATCTTTCAACTATCCTTTCTTTTTTCCATCCCTAGATGAATAGATAAAGTAATGGATAGATCCACAGATTACAATAGGTTTACCTGGAATGATATTCCTTTCATAAGAGTCTGATGAAACCTATAATGATCAACACTATCTTGTGTTTGACCATATGTGTATATCATACCACAAGATCTACAACACACATGACCGAACTTCTTCTGGCCTAAATCCTAAGGCAGTTTCGATATACCATCATTAATATACACACATACACTTACTAAGTATAGTTGTTCCTTCTTCTCCTTAAAAATCCTCTTACTTGGTAAAGGGCGCCTCGGTGTTTCAATAACCTCTTCACAATCGGACTGGAGTCTAACAGAGAATATATATATATAAGGTTGTGGCTAGAGTCTCGGTAACGGGACACCAATGCAGCATAATTCAAAATGAATATCATTAACAATCTCAGGAATTGGACCCACAATGGTACTAGAAGGGCTGTGAAATGAAAGCAGCTTTCCATGGATGATGGTGGGTATGGAGAGGAGGAAGAGTATACCGTCGGAACTATTAAACAAATATTCCCTATATTACTATTTTTGTGCCAGCCAACCCTTTAATTACACTTATTCAGGCCAACTCAAGGTTAAGCCCTCACTATGACATGCACACACCTAGAGTACTCAAGGTTAAGCCCTCACTACGACATGCACACACCTAGAGTACTCAAGGTTAAGCCCTCACTACGACATGCACACACCTAGAGTACTCAAGGTTAAGCCCTCACTACGACATGCACACACCTAGAGTATAATTAAATAATATAAATCTTATCATATAGAAAGGGACGTAGAACACAGTAATTATCTACCAGCCTATTTGAAACCTAACCTTCTTCTTTTGTGGTCAATTGTATCCACAATTTTATCTTTATTTTTCTTTAAGTGTAAATCATGTTCATTTTCATCCTCACTTTGGTGTCGATGTCTCTTTCGCTCACTATCAGGTGATTTGCCAGTGGAATAAAAGATTGGGAACAGTTTCCTTACTGGTATTGATGATTCTGTATTTCGGTTACAACTACATGGTGTATATGTACGTTCTTCTTCTCTAACTTCTTCTGTCATCTACACTTTTTTCAGTACCTTGTTGAAGTTCCCGCCAAATGGCGAAATTGTCTACACGTGACATCTAGTCACATGATCAGTACTTGCGCGCAATGCGCGTGAGCCAACCACAAATCTACATCATTCGGATTCATTCCAAGTGAAGTTCAACTACTGACTTTTGTTTTTGTGGTGAGTTCATTATGTAGTCATTCCTATATAAATATTATAGTCTAGTTCATCGGGAATCATTTATATTATATAATGAACGCCACCACCTTTGCCACGCTTGGCGGCTCAAATTATTTTTGTAGAGTCACGGCATGGAAATGAAATAGTGATATTTGTTACTTTTAATTTGCAATGTCTCTCAACTAGAATAACAATTATGTTTAATTTCTACAAATTGCTTCCCACTGGTGCTGCAATGTAGCTCAAGCATGTATTCTTTTATGTATCATGTCCAATATTTGACTGAGTACTCCGAGACCTTGGAATAATGCAGCAAGCATATTTTAGATCTTGGACCAGAGGGTATAACTGCTGTCAAAAGCAATCACAGGAATGGGCCTATGGGCCATAAATATCAGACAAGGATCTATTTTAATGTACTGTGGTAATATTCAACTGGCTATTCCATTCATGCAGTGGGAGGAAGTGTTTGACTGGTCAATAGTCAGTACATTATATTTTGTTAATGATGTATTCATTAATTAATGCATTGCCTAAATGTTATTTGTGAAATTAGTAAGGCATAAAGTACATATACTATATTAAACATTTCTTTGGTAAGTTGTATTAAATTATGAAAAAACATAATAACAGAAGCCATTTTAGTTAGTAGTGACCCCAATGACCTGTTTATTTTACAAACATACTACTAGACATTGTGGGGCGAGCCCTAGAGTGTGTGGTTAGAGACACGTGTAGTCAGGTAGTAAGTAGTAAGATGGGAATGAGTTTGATGTGTCAGGAATGGAGAAGCAGGCAAATGTGACTTCTGCATCTGTTTAGCCTTCTCGTATTCTCTCCTGCGCTGCAACGCCTCTTCTCTATCCATTTTCATACACGTACAGTGTAGTTAACAAGAAATTGAAATTCATTCGCAGTTTTAATAGAACACACAGAATCACGTACGATACATATATATATATACGTACAGACAATTCTCCACCAACTCCCTAGTGTGGGGGTTGCTCAGGCTCACCCCAATAATGTAATATCAATGATACATATATATATAATTATACTCATCAGAATCACTTGAACATTTCTAACCATGGCAACAGATCCTGAGGTAAACTATTATTTGTGTTTGTAATTATGGATTATAGTTTAATACCTTTTCTAGAGTGGCTATGAACCTCAACCGAGCAGTTACCCTCCACCACAACAAGACACTTCAACTACTGTTATAGTACAACAACCTACTCAACAATTCAAAGATGTTCCTGTGACTTTACCAGATGGGGTATGTAACAAGTTATTCCCTGTTTGCCTACTCCCTGTTAAGCCCACCACACTAGGCGCTTGTAACAGTTACATGCAACACTTCTTCCTGTGATCTTTCATATTACACTTGTTGAGCATTGATCAACATTGTTGCGAGTGTTACACGAAAGATCAGAAGTAGCAGCAACATGCAACTGTTACAAGGAACAATGCTGCCTAGTGTATGGTGTTGTTTAGATATTACACTTGCAACATTGTTGAGCATTGATCAACATTGTTGCAAGTGTTACATGAAACATCAAAGGAAGTAGCAGCAACATGTAACTGTTACAAGCATCAATGCTGCCTAGTGTATGATGTGCGTTAACATATACTCTCTTTTAAGGTTAAGAGTAGCATTTGCCTGCCCTATTAATTTTTTAATTGTTAAAAACATGATAGCTTCAATGAATTTTTGTATTGATTATCTTTGTATAAGAGACATATCAAAGACTGTTACTAAAATAATAACATATATTTTAGATTCTTTCAAGGAATATAGCATTATAATTATAGACAAAGAATGTTGCATATCATTGTATTAGTTGCATAGTATGTCCATAATCATTACTAGGCAAAATTCTACCTTTTGCCTTTTAAAGTAGGCAAAACTGGATTATGTGAAATGGTATAGTAAATGACCAATTCTATGTAACTTAATTATAACAAACATTTGTCCTGATTATTAAAAAAAACATTACCAATTGCTTTTTAACTCCAAGCAAGAACACTGTTAAATATTTTATTGACTGTAACATTCAATCTCTAATATTAAACTGACTTCAATATTCTGTTATATAGAATACTACTGTTTTGCGTTATAAAGCTGGTTTGATGACTTGGATCTTTGCTGCAGTAATCTGTTTCTTCACTGGTCTTTGTTGTATTGCTGTGATCCCATTCTGTATAGATTCATGCAAGGATGTTGAACATGTCAATCCAGCTACTGGAGAAGTGGTTGGAGTATACAAGAGGATGTAATACGATCCTCAGCCCAATAAAACAAGAACACCCTTATTGCTGTTGGCTAAATTACACCTGCCTCTTGTTATAGATAATTTTCATGGATGTTTTCTTTCAGTTTATATACACTTTATGAATTGCACAATTTGTAACTGCGAATAAATATCAGGAATCATTATAAAGTGTGCCGGACATCCTGTTGCCATACATACTGGATGGTCTAGTACTAGTGGTGTTACATTTCCCTTGAATTGGATGTGACTCGGATGACCAGATAGGCTACATAATTATTATGAGGTAGTTGGTAAATTAATTACAGAATAATGGTATTGTTACACTAGTCAGTAGTTACCACGTTCAATTTTAAACCGCTGAAGGCAGTATAATTCACAAGCAAACAAATGTCCCCCATGGTAACAGGTATTATTAGTGGGAAAATGTTAAGATGTGGCTGGTTATTATCTATCAGACTCAAGAATAAGTAGGGTTGGACCATTAAAAATGTGTAAGGGAAAGCATATAATTACTCCACAAAAATGCCCATCACATGTCATATACTCCATTAATGTATTATAGTACAAAGTTCTTCCTGAATGTCATGTGATGTACAAATGTTCTATGTTATCACAGCAACCAAATGAAGTCATATTACATGTAACATATCATAAGTGTTGCTATTATTATCATTATTACTTTTGTCGGAATAACCATGGCAACAAAACCTTCCCATTATGATCAAGGTAAACATTCTAGTGAAGCGATTGTTTATGAATATTTCTTGAAACTTTAGAGTAGCTATATCAACCCCAATTCCAGTCAGCATACCCACCCCTGCAACAAGAAGCTCCTACTGAAAAACAATAAACTCAACAATTCACTTATTATCCTATCACTTTGCCAGATGGGGTCATACATATATGTTTTGTCTAGAAACTGTTGAAAGTGTATTGTCCACTAATGTCATGTTTTTCCTCTGTAATGTACATATGTGTCTATGGACCATTGGCCTTACTGGCTACATAATCTGATATATATGTTGACTATATTTTTTAACGTATTATACAGTATGTTACAGTTCTACGTTACAAGTCTGGTCTTTTGACTTGGATTGTTGCTGGAGCAATCTGTTTTTTTCCCTGGTCTCTGTTGCATTGCTCTAGTTCCTTTCTGTGACAATGGATTTAAGGATGTAGAATATATCCATCCAGTTACTGGACAAGTGGTTGGAATATACAAGAGGATTTGAATTAATACTTTGCCATTCACCATTTGCATCATTGATTGTTTTTTTTTTTTTTTGGCTCAACTAGTATGGTTTTGCACAATCTGAAAATGCAAAACTACACCCCATGCACCCTTGGCATGGATACGGTTGGTTATTTTTATGGCACGACTAATTCCACTTGTTCAGTAAGCGTTCCATGATGAATAATAATAATTATGAATGAAAATTAGGTTGTTTGTTCATATAAGAAGTCACGAAATAATGTATAGTCTCATATTTATGTTAGGAGTACTGACATTGTCAGGGTTATATCAGGATGTTTTGGCTATAAGGCCACGCCCAATTCTGATCCGAGATCGCTGACTTCGCTGTGAAAGACTACTTTGGTGTCGTATCACCCACCTAGTGAGTTGTTGTCAAATTATAAACCCCAAAGGACTTCATAATTTATTTTGATCAGCTGAGGGGAGTATGTGTATACTCATAGATACTTGATATATGGGCACATACTAGTATGTATGTACTGAAGACCCTCAGAAATATGTAGTCAACAACTACTGCTGGAATTACTTTTAGTAGCAATGTAACATTGTTCCTATGCTGTTTCATAACCTATGATTACAATGTTGCGTGAATATTGAGTGCATAAATATGGAGTGGTTGTTCATTTGGCTCTGAATATCAAGTCTATCATATATGCACTTTGTCTGTATAGTAATTATTACTATAATAATTGTATATATAATCCATCATTCTCACTCTTTACCAACACACCTGGAATAAGGATTCATTTACAGCACAGAACTGTTACGTGATTCATGTATGCGAGTCACACCTGTATCCACAACATCCAGGACCATGGACAAATATAAACAGTCCACCCAGAATCACATGAATAGCCACTCCATAAACATCCTAATATTGACATCATGATTATAAATTAATCATGGCAACCATTGTGAACCAATTAAAAGATGTATGATACTGTATTCCAAATAAGTATCCATAATGGTAATTATGTACTTGCAGAAATACTTGGAAGTTTGCAGTAATGGATACAAAACCTCCCCCCTATACTGTTCAGGTAAACTGCTTCATTTTAGTTTATAACTGAAAAACTATTTCTTGTTCTTTAGGGTGGACCTGCCCCTCAGACTGGTTACCCAGATCCTCCTCCACCTCAACAACAAACTGTGATTGTACAACAACCTGTTGTACAATTCAAAGATTATCCTGTGACCTTACCAGATGGGGTATTTAATTGTTTACTTTTAATTTTATGACAAGAGTACATAAAAGAAGGAGAGTGTTGAACAATGCTTACAGCCGTTTGAAAACACCGTGTGTAAAGTAACATGACAGACACATCATGTTTTACATAAATTATTTCAGTATGCTTGTTTTGTGAGTTGTGATGTCATTAAGTAATACTTTATGGAAATACATCACATACCTGTCACATTACTTTGCAAACAGTATTTCAATGGTTCTATGCATCGTTCCACACTCACCATTCTCTTATGCACACTTGATTGTACTGAGCAATAGTTTATACTGAATATTAACAAGAGTGTATCACACTCTGAAGGAGGGAAGGACATGGCGCACTTGATTGTACTTACTAGTAGAATATTAACAAGAGTGTATCAGACTCTGAAGGAGGAAAGGACATGCAACCATGAAATGTCAAAATATGTATGAATTAGTAATTTAGTTACATATAATACCACGTTATTATTATATTGTGGAAGTCATACCCTTTTTGTAGTCTAGCTTGTTACTTTTGAATTTATTCATACAATTTTGCCATTTTTATCACAGTCAATTTGAGTTGCATGGCCTCAGCTCCTTCAGAGTTGATACACCATTGATATTACTTATAGCATATTGTATATTGATCACACAGAACACTACTATTCTACAATACAAGCCTGGTCTACTGACTTGGGCTATCGCTGGAGTACTCTGTATATTCACTGGCCTGTTTTGTATTGCTCTTATTCCATTCTGTATCGATTCATTTAAGGATGTTGAGCATATTCATCCAGTTACTGGACAAGTGGTTGGGGTGTATGCCAGGATATAAAACAAAGTGCTACAAACCTGATTACATATAGTAATACATATTATAATTATGGTCTCATATTACGTTTATATTTCAGTTATTGTTGTTGATCAGCTACTAAGAGTATTATATTGATAGTATATTTTGTTGATTAAAATACTGTTAAGATCAAGTTATAAGCAATTTGCTATGAGACCACACCCATTTTGCTCTGCGTAGAAAAACGTAGCTAGTTGTGCTGCAATCTGTGGGCTGACAAGTTAGGGCTGCCAAGTATCCTTTGTTGTAAGTTTTCTTTTACAGTACAACAATAAATTATTTTTTAAATGTGTAGGAGGTCTTTTAGCACACCCAGGGTTTATGCTGTGATCCTTTTGCATTATCAATTTATGTATAGTGATTACTGTACATAGCCTGGTCCACTAGACTTGCATAGACATGACAATTTTAGCAGGCCATTGTGTGTGTGGGCTTGAGGAATTAATTGATCTTATGTTAATATATGTTAACTTTCTTAATTAATGATACTGCTAAGTTTAACTGTTAATATATGTTAACTTTCTTAATTAATGATACTGCTAAGTTTAACTGTTAATTAGCTATGCATATTAAACTATTAAAAACCAATTACTTCATAACTGTAAACGTTTATAACTGCTCTATTGATAGAGTGCATTACCATAGCAACCATATTCTTGAGTTAAATAACTCATTTTGTGGGTTTATTTTTCAATATTTGATATTAAATTAGGCCTACAATACATATTGTAAGAATGCAGGAAAACCTTTGAAAGATATCAAAATATTCTATAAATAGTATATGTTCTATTTTTAGTTCCTTATGACCTTGTAAGGAATTTAATTAGCTATGAAGAGTATTATGTTTATTCCCAAGCCATTGCTCATACTATAAGTTGGTTGCAATTACATGTAACAATTTGAATACTAATTATATATCTGGTGAATTCTTTCATATACACAGTTATTATTTAGCAAGTGTTAGACATGTCAGGTACAGGTCCTCCCCCATATGAGGTCAGTAATATAGTAATGTTAATTGACATACCTTAACAATTATCACATACCTAATAGGGATTACTATCTCCATGTGTTTATTGTGCACAAACATTTATAATCCTAGCACAAGTGTGGTTACACCTGCTTGTGTATTTATTCAGGAAGAGCAACTGTTGTTCTTCCTAGATACCAAGTTTAGTGTACAGAATTACTGAATAGTGAGCTTTTAAGACTAAGAATTTGCAAATTGTTTTAATAATTATTATTATGGTTTCAAATTCAGTATACTCAGACCGGGTACTATGTCAAATACTAACTAACCAGCAATTAAAGATAAGCATTTGTAAGACTGGTTTCACTAGAGCTAGTCACCTATAAAATATATTAATTTGGCAGATAATTGTATGGTACAGCAAGTAAAGCAGTATGTATGACACTGCTTTATTTGAAGTCCTTCCTAAAGTTTCATATTTTATGTTGCTTATAGCAAAGTAACTGTATCTGGTCATCAACAAATAGTTTTTTATACAAACACATAATTTAATATATTCCTTGCCAAGAAACATTACAAAGACAGTAGCCAGTTATTTGGTTACAAAGGCAAGTACATTCCTTCTGTTACAAAGTATTTGTTATGGTATTGGCATGCATGTAGTTTGCACATGACCCTTGCAACAAGTTAATATAACAGTTTAGTTTTTGTAGAAACAGGCTGTAGTTGTCACCTATCACACTTGTGTCACATATCACACTTGTACAACTTACACTTCGTATCCTTCTAGGGTTATCCTCCACCCCAGCAAGGCTACCCTCCACCTCAACAAGGTTACCAACAAGGACCTACAACTGTTGTTGTTCAACAACAACCAGTAACAGTTCAGGTTTTTGGACAGACCCCTGTTACTTTACCAGATGGGGTATGTTATTTATATTCATGTACAAAACACATGCATTAGATGGAATGAGTCTTTAAAAGCCTCACTTTATCCTTTAACATTGTAATGATGGTGTGCATAGTTAAGCATGTGTAAAAGCAGACTGCTACAGTTACAAGGTGCTTTTATAAACAATACCCAATTTTCCTCAACAAAAGATATTTCCAATGTATTTAAATGTGACTCTTTAACAATGGCTATATATAAGTAGATGTTTTAGTTTTTAACATACATACCTAAGTGCTTGCTCACTGGTTGCATTAAATGCGGACTTAATAATTAACTACAGTAATAGTATGTTCACTTTAAGTTGACACGTATTTAATTATATATTCACTGTCAGTTAACTAACAACACATTCAATATAACTAAAATGCTATTGAGTATTGAAACTCAGTAGTATCATACACAGCTAATTTTAGAAGTCATGATAGTTATTTGTATTTCATTAACAGAATGTAACTACTCTCCAATACCAAAATGGTACACTCACATGGCTTCTGGTGGGATTAATTTGTCTCTTTACCTGGGGGTTTGGTCTTTGCTGTCTTGGTCTTATTCCATTGTGTATCGATGGAGCTAAGGATATTCATCACATTAACCCAGCCACTGGACAAGTGGTGGGTGTGTACAAGAGAATCTAGTACTACAACCTGCCAATTGTGACATCTGTAACCTTTTGTCAGGCTTAGTTAACTATCTATAAAATTTTAATTTACAAGTTGCTATATATATACATATATATATATATATATATATATAATTATTATAAAGGAGATTTTAATGTTTGCTTGAAAATTACATGTATGCTGATATTATATTTTATAATTATATAACAACATATAGTAGTGTCAGATATTACTGATTAGCTAGTTATAGGGTGTGCTAACTTCCACCATGCTACTCTAATCAGATGTGTATTCTGTTTTTTAAAGAGGTACACTGTACTAGTCTCATTCCCAGACCGATACAAAGATTAGGAGACGAAGAGAGAATATGGCCAATATAGAGGTGAAAGATTAGGAGACGAAAAGAGAGAACATGGCCAATATAGAGGTGCACTGTACTAGTTTCGTTCCCAGACTGATATGAAGATTAGAAGACAAAAAGAGAGAGAATATTGCCAATATAGAGGTGAAAGATTAAGTGACGAAGAGGAGAGAAGGGAGGGAAGGCATATCTCCACTGCCATGCCTGTGGTGTATGCCAGGATATAAAATGAAGTGCTACAAACCTGATTACATATAGTAATACTGATACATATATGGTCTCATATTATTTTTATATTTCAGTTATTGTTGTTGATCAGCTACTAAGAGTATTATATTGATAGCATATTTGTTGATCAAAATACTGTTAAGATCAAGTTATGTCCACAATTTACATACAGGAAATAATCTATAAGACCACACCCATTTTGCTCTGCTTAGTTGTGCTGCTACTAGTATCTGTGGGCTGACAAGTTAGGGCTGCCAAGTATCCTCTGTTGTAAGTTGTCTTTTACAGTACAACAATAATTTTTAAAGCTGTGTACGAGACATTAGGCACATAATTATATTATATATACCTAAATAAATTGAATTATGTGGCAAATTATCTAAAGAAGTCCTCCATACTAGTCATAACATCCGTAGTTTAGCACACCCAGGGTTTTTGCATTATCAATTTATGTATAGTGATTACTGTACATAGACCTTAGGCAGCCTGGCCCACTAGACTTGCATAGACATAACAATTTTAGCCATTGTGTGTGTGTGTGTGGGTGAGCTTGAGGAATTTATGTTAATTAGCTATGCTATTATAATAACTGCTCTATTGATAGAGTGCATTACCATAGCAACCATATTCTTGAGTTAAATAGCTCATTTTGTGAGTTTATTTTTCGATATTTGATATTAAATTAGAGCTACAATACATATGCAGGAAAACGATGCCAAAATATTCTATATATAAATAGTATTATGTTCTATTTTTAGTTCCTATGACCATATAAGGAATTTAGTTAGCTATGAATATTAATACATTAGCCAAGCCATTATAAGTTGGTTGTAACAATTTACATATATCTGGTGAAGTAAATTTGAATTCTTTCATATACACAGTTATTATTTAGCAAGTGTTAGACATGTCAGGTACAGGTCCTCCCCCATATGAGGTCAGTAATATAGTAATGTTAATTGACATACCTTAACAATTATCACATACCTAATAGGAATTACTATCTCCATGTGTTTATTGTGCACAAACATTTATAATCCTAGCACAAGTGTGGTTACACCTGCTTGTGTATTTATTCAGGAAGAGCAACTGTTGTTCTTCCTAGATACCAAGTTTAGTGTACAGAATTACTGAAATGTGAGCTTTTAAGACTAAGAATTTGCAAATTGTTTTAATAATTATTATTATGGTTTCAAATTCAGTATACTCAGACCGGGTACTATGTCAAGTACTAACTAACCAACAATTAAAGATAAGCATTTGTAAGACTGGTTTCACTAGAGCTAGTCACCTATAAAATATATTAATTTGGCAGATAATTGTATGGTACAGCAAGTAAAGCAGTATGTATGACACTGCTTTATTTGAAGTCCTTCCTAAAGTTTCATATTTTATGTTGCTTATAGCAAAGTAACTGTATCTGGTCATCAACAAATAGTTTTTTATACAAGATATATAGAGAAAAAAGTATCCCTATGATTGCTTGGTGTCCAGCATTCAGTAATCTGGGCTAACTTTATCAAGCCTGAAATACAACAGCCTATTGTAGTTATTATTTTGATTACCTACTCTCTTTACCTTTAAAGGATCTTTTGGAATATATTTCAGGTAGAATAGATTGCTATTAGTTCCAGTTTCTACGTAGCAGCTTTCTTTCTTTCTTCCTGCTGCTGCAGCAAACATCAAGCGCACGTTCTATTACATGTCACGCCCATTAATTGACCGAGCCTCCGGGAATGACCAACTTCCTTAACTACGTATACAACACATACTCGCACAAGTGAATGCAAGAATATATATATTTATATATAATTATATATATTATATATATATATATAATTATATACAGTTCGAACCAGTGGGAAAGCAATCATAGGAATGGCCCTACAGGCCATAAAAACTATACAAACATGTAATTTCCTTGTCAAGAAACATTACAAAGACAGTAGCCAGTTATTTGGTTACAAAGGCAAGTACATTCCTTCTGTTACAAAGTATTTGTTATGGTATTGGCATGCATGTAGTTTGCACATGACCCTTGCAACAAGTTAATATAACAGTTTAGTTTTTGTAGAAACAGGCTGTAGTTGTCACCTATCACACTTGTGTCACATATCACACTTGTACAACTTACACTTCGTATCCTTCTAGGGTTATCCTCCACCCCAGCAAGGTTACCCTCCACCTCAACAAGGTTACCCTCCACCTCAACAAGGGTACCCTCCACCTCAACAAGGGTACCCTCCACCTCAGCAACAACAGGCTCCACCTCAACAAGGGTACCAACAAGGAGCTACAACTGTTGTTGTTCAACAACAACCAGTAACAGTTCAGGTTTTTGGACAGACCCCTGTTACTTTACCAGATGGGGTATGTTATTTATATTCATGTACAAAACACATGCATTAGATGGGATGAGTATTTTAAAGCATTGCTTTATGGTTTAACATTGTAATGATGGTGTACATAGTTAAGCATGTGTAAAAGCAGCCTGCTACAGTTACAAGGTGCTTTTATAAACAGTACCCAATTTTCCTGAACAAAAGATATTTCCAATGTATTTAAATGTGACTCTTTAACAATAGCTATATATAAGTAGATATTTGAGTTTTTAACATATATACCTAAGTGCTTGCTCACTGGTTGCATTAAATGCGGACTTAATAATTAACTACAGTAATAGTATGTTCACTTTAAGTTGACACGTATTTAATTATATATTCACTGTCAGTTAACTAACAACACATTTAATATAACTAAAATGCTATTGAGTATTGAAACTCAGTAGTATCATACACAGCTAATTTTAGAAGTCATGATAGTTATTTGTATTTCATTAACAGAATGTAACTACTCTCCAATACCAAAATGGTACACTCACATGGCTTCTGGTGGGATTAATTTGTCTCTTTACCTGGGAGTTTGGTCTTTGCTGTCTTGGTCTTATTCCATTGTGTATCGATGGAGCTAAGGATATTCATCACATTAATCCAGCCACTGGACAAGTGGTGGGTGTGTACAAGAGAATCTAGTACAACCTGCCAATTGTGACATCTATAACCTTTTGTCAGGCTTAGTTAACTATCTATAAAATTTTAATTTGGTAGTTTACAAGTTGCTATATATATGTACATATATATATATATAAATATATATATATATATACTTATAAAGGAGATTTTAATGTGTTTACTTGAAAATTACATGTAAGCTGATATTATATTTTATAATTATATAACAACATATAGTACTGTCAGATATTACTGATTAGCTAGTTATAGGGTGTACTAACTTCCACCATGCTACTCTAATCAGATGTGTATTCTTTTTTTAAAGAAGTACACTGTACTAGTCTCATTCCCAGACCGATACAGAGATTAGGAGACGAAAAGAGAGAACATGGCCAATATAGAGGTGAAAGATTAGGAGACAAAAAGAGAGAACATGGCCGATATAGAGGTGCACTGTACTAGTCTCATTCCCAGACCGATACAGAGATTAGGAGATGAAGAGAGAGAATAATTATGGCCAATATAGAGGTGAAAGATTAGGAGACACAAAGAGAGAACATGGCCGATATAGAGGTGCACTGTACTAGTCTCATTCCCAGACCGATACAGAGATTAGGAGATGAAAAGAGAGAACATGGCCAATATAGAGGTGCACTGTACTAGTCTCATTCCCAGACCGATACAGAGATTAGGAGACGAAGAGAGAGAGAAGGGAGGGGAAGGCACATCTCCACTGCCATACCTATTAATATATATTAGGGCCGAAGGACAAGACTAGCACTATATTGTAATTAAAATCCTGCTGTCAGCAGCAGCAGCCTGGATATAAGTAATTAAGCCTTACGTTAATGTGTTTGTGGTGAAGTGTAATTCAATTTGTTGTGTCAGCCCTGAGTTAATGTGACCTTTTTGGGATGTGACAAAATTAATTAATTAGAGCAAGAGTGCAATTACTAAATAAAATAAATAAACACAACTATATAAGTAGACGAGTTTATAAATAATTAAAATACAAAAACTCCACACTCACATCATTTACATCTATAGTATATATACAATGTTTATATACTATATATACATTGTATGTCATACTCCCACAATTTCCAGAGTCGTGGGATGGACTTGTTCAAAAATGGTAAACAGAAACAGATCAAAGAGAAAGTACAAATAAAAGGAGAGAACAAGAGACAAGTGAACAGAGTGATAAATGCACACTGCATCACACTGTAAATACTGATTGGTAGCAATTTCATTAGTTATATGAGTTTCATCCTTTTTTATATGAAGTATTTTGCTAATTGAAAATACAATGCTTACCTTCCATTGTAAACGTGTTTGTTATATTCCTAATAGGAAGTACATATTGTACTATCCATTAGGAATATAATAATCATAAGTATGACAGTTAAAACACAATCATTATGTTCCTAATGGATAGTACATGTTTATAACTGAACTAAAATTGTATTCTTTATTATGGCATGTACCTTATATTAGTCAATATAGATCAAGACGAAAAGAAATAACTACTTGTAATCATCACATTAATTTATACAGTCTCAGGAGGAATTGTAACCAAATATAATGAGGGTTAAAATAACCCATTAATTTTTAAAGTGATGGGGATTACAAGCACTGATACATTTTGGTGATTTACTAGAGAAATAAAATGCTGGGGCTTTTTTTAAATACTTGAGAAATGGAATGACAGAGAATTGTGCGGCATGTAACCATTCACTACTATAAATATTCAACACTACCATAACGTTAACCCACCCCACTATTTATAGTAACAAAACAGCATACAAGATGACTGCTGATGTACATGGCTATGAATTCTTGCAAATACATGTTTGTATATATTATGTAAACTATATGTCATTTTTGTAATTATGTATGTGTAAAAGTGTATGTTATTATGTGTCTGGATGAGTGGAGAGAGTTGGCTAGCCATTAAAGGACCCTTTAATCCACCATACCTGGTTCTCAAGGCCAGGCATCCAGATGATAATGATAATTACTAAATTGAATGTGTGTCTATTATTTACCCTTGTATGCTTGTTCTGATATGTATATTTATGTATGTGTGTATGTTTTGATATAATTTATATAGATTTTTATATGTGTATGTGTGTTTGTATGTATATACATATACACGTGTATATAACTGCTCGCCTCATTATGTTTTTATATATTTTTTAATGCTTTTTTGTTTTTTTATAATGCTTTTTAATATGCGTTTTATATGAATTTTGAATTTATGAATTTGCTACTAAAATTTTTAATGTCTTGCATCTTTTCCTACTGATAGTTAGTGTGCTACGATGTTTTAGGTTTCATACAGTCAATAAAATCTGTAGGTGGGTGCTATACATGACTACTCCAATCCAATTGGTTGAATATTACCGCACCCACCTGTAAATTTTATCAGATTATGCAGTCTATAAAATTGACTGTACCCCAGCCACATGCCCTCTAAATTAAAAGGTAGTGAATGGAATAGACTAGACTAGCTATATTAACAGTACTTTTACTAAAACTTGTACTGCAGAATCCAAAAAATGTTACCATAAGCCACTTTGTTGTGGGTAATTGGAAGATGGCATGAATAAACACTCTCACTAGTTATTATAGTGAAACCCCTATTAAAGACACCCTGACTTTAGGACACCCCTGTATTAAGAACGCTTAGAAATGTCCCAAACTTTATAATATAAATTCACCCCTGAAATGAGGACACCCCTGTAATCAGGAGATTCAGGACACTTATATTTGTTTCAAGGGTGTCCGGAATAGCGGAGGAATTCCACTGTATAGTCAATAATTTATTCATTTTTGAAGTACGTATTATGTCAACACTTTTTTGATTTCTGTCTGTAGTGTAAGATTTAGTAAAAAGTAATGCAATGACTGTATATATAATTATATATATATATATATATATCTTTGAAGATAAGTATAAAATCTAAGTCAGTACAGGAAATAATC
Source organism: Petrosia ficiformis (assembly GCA_947044365.1). Taxonomy (NCBI): domain Eukaryota; kingdom Metazoa; phylum Porifera; class Demospongiae; order Haplosclerida; family Petrosiidae; genus Petrosia; species Petrosia ficiformis. The sequence continues at coordinate 3,778,587 of OX345653.1, read as the reverse complement.
TATGATATATAAAGGTGTATATCCTCAATTAGACCCTTTTTTGATTTCTGTAGTGTAAAACACTAAGCCTACAAAGACCTGTAAAGTAATACAATGACTGTCTATAAAGATATATAAAGCCTAAATTAATTACTACAGGAAATAATCTATGATATATGAAGCCCTATTGTGCTCAGTTAGCTTTAGTTTAACAGAGAAGGCTACCTGTGACAAGTTAGTTTAATCCGGGCTGCAAGTATTCTCCATCGTAAGTGATTTTATGTGTTATGATAATAAGGTTTAGAATTTTAGCAAACTATGCATGCATATGGCCATTCTGTTGTTAATTAGCTATGCTTGAATTAAAATCATAATTTTATATCTGCTTCATTAGTTCTAGTCTACCAATATTGATACAGTACATTACTATAGCAACCATATTCTTGAGGTTGAATAACTCGTTCTGTTGGTTGCAATACAGTAAAAATATGAATACTATAATTATTATACTTGTGGTCTTGTAAATTTGAATTTCTTATGCAGGTTTTATTTAGCAAGTGACAGACATGTCAGGTACAGAGGTCAGTATTTACCAGTAAATTGTATACTTATAGTGTAATAATAAAAGCCCTGTGTACACTGGTTTCAAAGCAGTTAGAAACCGCTAAACTAGTTGAAGTGGATTTACATTAAAACCATAGGAATATTACATTGCAGCTTCCACACTTTGCACGGGAGTGGGGCACATACCCTTCCTTCCACCAATCTGTCATCGTGCCCACAATCTTTGTCAGCTCCCCATTTTGAACATGCTGTCTCATGCCCTTGAGTTAGAAATAAAGTAGAACTATAAACAGAATAACTGGAATACTAGGAGAGATTGTTTATAATTTTACACTTATTTTAAGTGTGTGTCATTATTTATTAATTGTGCTTGTAATCGCTATACTACAGTTAAACATGTAGCAGCTAACACAGTAACTGCAAGTACCTGTTTTTCTGCTATTCTTTTAATTATGGGCTCTTGGTAACTGGCTCTGTGAAATGCAGTCCTTAGATGGCTTGTGATAACAAACACTTACCTGCATGCATGTAGTCTGTGCATGATACTATTGAGTGGTGACTATTCCTTGACATTTCAAGTTTTTTCACTTTCACATGTAACTGTGCAGTAAGTAGTCGATGCATTCTTAAGTGTGCATTATGCTGTTTAAAATGAAATCAGGTGACTAGTATATGAAAACATGATTGGCTCAATGTCATGTGATAATTACCTATAAATGAGCTCATTTAACAGTTTTGTTTCTACAGTGTAGAAACAGGATGTAGTTGTCATCTACCACTCTTACACAATGTCTTAATTCTGTATCCTTCTAGGGTTATCCACCACCTCAGCAAAATTACCCTCCACCTCAACAAGGGTACCCTCCACCCCAGCAACAGGCTCCACCTCAACAACAACAAGGACCTACAAGTGTGGTCGTTCAACAACAACCAACAGCTCCTCTGGTTTTTGGAGAAAGCCCTGTTACTTTACCAGATGGGGTATGTTATTTATATTCATGTACAATTTGCATGTTGAATACATGAGACAAGGAGTGGCCTCACTATATCACTGTAATGATTATATATATACATAGTTAAATAGGTTATAGCATACATGTGGAAGTAGACTGCGCTGCAGTTACAAAGACTTAGGGGTGCTTTTATAAGTTCATATGATACTATTTTTATCGTCAAAAAAAGATATTTCCAGTGCATTTAAATGTGGACCTTTCTATAACAAGCAGAAATTTGGGTTTTTAACTTCACACCTAAGTGCTTAGCAGCAGAAGTATAGACAACTACTGGACATTATGGCCTATTTTCATCACTTGTACATGTCCTTCTCTTGTGTTGGTTGATTTACTGGCTGTTTCTACACCACTGCATGCTTGTAAAAGCTGGTTATATTTCTCTCATCACGTTAACCATCAATACAAAACTTGTACATATCTGCATTATTTGTATTTCTCTCATTATATTAACAGAATGTCCAACAAAGCTGATATCTGTATCATTTGTATTCTGTCATTACATGTATTAACTTTTGTTCAATACAAAACTGGTATTATTATCATTTGTCATTATATAACACAATGTAACTACATATTAATACTCCAATACAAAACTGGTATTATTATCATTAATTTTGTATTTCTCTTATTTCATTTTCAGAATGTAACTGTTCTCCAATACAAAGCTGGTATCTTGACATGGCTCCTGGTTGGAATATTTTGTCTTGTAACCTTGTCATGTAGTCTTTGCTGTCTCGGTATTATTCCCTTGTTTATCAAGCAATTCAAGGATATTCATCATGTTAACCCTGCCACTGGGCAGGTGGTTGGTGTGTACAAGAAACTCTAGTACTACAACATGCTATTCATTTTGAATTTAAATGTAGCATCAGGGTTGACTAATCTACGTATAAAGTTTATTGTAATTTGTAATTTAATTTGGTATGTAGTTTATGTTGCTATATTTCAAATTACATACAAGCCGATATTTTATTTTACATTATAATTACAACTACTGCCGGTAGGTAGATACGTAGGTAGATAGGTAGGTAGATAGGTAGGTAGGTAGGTATGTAGGTATGTAGAAAGGTAGATAGGTAGGTAGGTAGGTAGATACATGTAAGTAGGTAGGTAGGTAGGTAGGTAGGTATGTAGGTAGATAGGTAGGTAGATAGGTAGGTAGGTAGGTATGTAGGTATGTAGATAGGTAGATAGGTAGGTAGGTAGGTAGGTAGATAGGTAGATAGGTAGGTAGGTAGGTAGATACATGTAAGTAGGTAGGTAGGTAGGTAGGTATGAAATAGGTAGGTAGGTAGATAGGTAGGTAGGTAGGTATGTAGGTATGTAGATAGGTAGATACGTGTAAGTAGGTAGGTAGGTAGGTAGGTATGTAGATAGGTAGATACATGTAGGTAGGTAGGTAGGTAGATAGGTAGATGCATGTAGGTAGGTAGATAGGTATGTAGGTATGTAGATAGGTAGATACATGTAAGTAGGTAGGTAGGTAGGTAGGTATGTAGATAGGTAGATACATGTAGGTAAGTAGGTAGATAGGTAGATGCATGTAGGTAGGTAGATAGGTATGTAGCTATGTAGATAGGTAGATAGGTAGGTAGGTAGATAGGTAGGTAGATAGGTAGGTAGGTAGATAGGTAGGTAGATAGGTATGTAGGTATGTAGATAGGTAGATAGGTAGGTAGATAGGTAGGTAGGTAGGTATGTAGGTATGTAGATAGGTAGATAGGTAGTTAGATAGGTAGGTAGATAGGTAGATGCATGTAAGTAGGTAGGTAGATGCATGTAGGTAGGTAGGTAGGTATGTAGGTATGTAGATAGGTAGATACATGTAGGTAGGTAGGTAGGTACATAGATAGATAGATACATGTAGGTAGGTAGGTAGATAGATAGATAGTTTGGTCTTGTGATGTACTTGTGCCTATAGTACAGGTTTACTAACTCCCACCCTGCTAACTCTAACGTTAACCAGATGTGTATTATGGACGGTTTTAATATGGCCAATATAGAGATACACTGTACTGACTAGTCTTCTTCCCAACCAATATGAAGATTAGGAGACAGAAAGAGAATGAGTAAGGGAGGCAAATCTCCACTGTCACACATGTTAATGGGCCTGGAGACAAGACTAGCACTGTAGGATGTGTGACTAAATTACATTTTTACTGAAATTAAATGATAAATAAATAAAAACAACTTATAATATTATATTAAATAAATATATGCAACTATAATATAAGTAGACGAGTTTACAATAATTTATACCGTAATTTCAAAAGTTCCACACAGACAGACTACACTGACAAATCATTTACATCTATAGTATACCCCTACAATTTCTCGAGTCGTGGGGTGAATATGTTCAACATCTTTTAGAAAAGGTAGACAGAAACAGATCAAAGAGAAAATAAACATAAAAGGAGACAACAGGAAACCAATGAACAGAGTGATAAATGCACACTGGAGATTACAGGCACCGATACGTTTTCTTGTCTCCGTCATTTGCTAGAGAAATAAAATGGGCTTTTATAAGAAATGGAACGACAGAGAATTGTGGCAGTTTCTGCATGTAATCAACTATTTACTACTATAAATAGTGATCAGTAGCTGCATGTATCGTTCACTATTATAAAAATAACAAAACCCCAACCCATGGCCGGCCACTGACTATTTATAGTAACAAAACCCCAACCCATGGCCACTGACTATTTATAGTAACAAAACCACAACCCATGGCCACTGACTATTTATAGTAACAGAACAGCGTACAGGAGACTGCCTAATGTATGATGTAATCCAATGACTGTACATGATGAAACATTGGCCCAAATACATAATAAGCTGCACACTATTCATAGATATAGAAAATTGCACCCCACCCTTGACCTACGTATGTATAAATAGAAAACCACACCCCATCCTTAAATGGAAAACTGCACCTCATCCTTACAACTAAACTGTCTAGATTGTGAAATGTATGATGTAATGCTGTGAATGGTTACATAATAGAGCACCCTTTTGTATGTAATGGATGTGTATAGGTTGTATAAATTAATAGTGAAGTATGATACGTATGTTTATCATAACAGGGCAGTAGACAACTTTCTTTTGTTTTGGGGTGGTAAAGGAGGAAATTTAAGTGTGCATCAGTATGTGGAGTATACATATTTGCAGGGTGATATCTAGCCGTGAAGTGTGACAGTATTCTTAACAATATCATGCCTTGTGATAAATGAATATGAAAATTAACAGAAGTGTTGTTCTGTACATGTGTATAGTCTCATCCCCAGACATCTCACCATCTTGCATAGTGGTGAGGTGTCTGGGGATGAGACTAAAATCCAGGCTAAAAGTTGTCGATGTTGTCATGCTAAATTGTAATGAAAAACATATATTTATGGTTTCTCACCCCATCTGGTAATTCAACAGGCTTGTCCTTAAATATAATTTGTTGCTGTATTGGTTGTGCCAACACCACTCGATCATCATCACTGCCACTATCATGAGAGCTAAAACGAACTCCTGGACTTCTTCGTACATTCGAATGCCGATTTCTATTATTTCCATTTCGTGATTGATGTGATGTTCGTGAACCTTGAGTGTTATACCTTACCTCAACATTTCTTCTTGGACTTCTGGTATGGTGAGGTGAATTTCGTTCTTCATCATCAATTTGAGGGAGATCTGGTTCCCGATAAAATACAATCCTTTGTGGAGCGTCATATGTGCCCCTGTAAAAGGCTCCTACTGTATTATTAGTAGTTGGATCAATATGTTCTATATCTTTCATCCATTTGCACTTCTTTGTCAAACAAAATGGAAGGAATGCAAAAAAACAAAGTCCAAATGGACATAGGGCGAAAAAGAGAAGAATAATAGCCAATTTGGCATAGTTTCCATTGTGATATCTTAGTTGAGTTACTGTCTGTGAAGAACAAAGATTGTAATAATAATTATTGTCATAACATAGAATATAACTGTATAATCATAAATTGGACATGAGTTATTACATTTTGTGCGAAGATAAGGAAAGGGGGTACACATGTCATTATTGGACATTAGGGGGTTCTAGTGGCCTGCTGGTTAAAGTGCTAGCCTGCAATCGAAAGGTTGCAGGTTCTAGCCCTACTATGGTCAGGCTTTTTCTCTCGCCTATGAGTTTACTCAGCTCTACCCTCAAAAATGAGAAGGTGTTTATCACCGCATCCTTCGGAGGGGATGTAAAGCCGTCGGTCCCGGGGAGCTGGTTAATATTAGCACTTGTGCTATTCTAGTTTCCTCGTTAAGCCACATTTGGTCAAACACTTGTATAAAAAAATAAAAAAAAAAAAAAAAATATGTCACCAAATAGGAGGGTGCATTACTACTATAAGGGGGAACTGTACCGCTTTATACATTGCTAGTGAGATCTCTGAATTCATAATATAGATTTATGGAAAGAGTGGTTTTTGAAATGATAGAATTAAGTGGAAATGTCAAAATTTCTGATGTCTTCACAATAAACAGGTTATTGATAGTTTCACAGCTTTTGTAATCATTACTATAGTTTCTCTAAAACACAATGTAACACTTTTCAGTTACGTACTTCAGCTTTTATTAGGAATTTGTACTATCAATAGATTGAGTACTATATCTGGAATTATTATTGTATGCTAGTACACTTTCCATATAAGGCATATCTGTTGAATATTAAAACACAATACTATATCTTATCAATCATCTTTAACTGATACTATATGCTATTACACTTTTCATATAAGACATACTGTTAAGTATTATATTTACTGCAAACCATAGGCATAAGGGTGTGGTAATCATATTGTGTGTCTGTGTGTCAGTGTATTAGCAAAATGTCTGGAAAGCTATGACTATTCACACTTTGAATGAGGTACCAGCAGACTTCACATTGCACAACAATAAAAAATAATAACAGGCTTTTTCTAAAGTTGTGACAATTTGTCATCTCAGTTACCATTTCTCATTTATTATACCATGTGCTAAAGGCACATCATCAGTTCAAACTGTTGAATAATAAAACAAGAATGACGAGTAACGATATCAAGTACTTATATCTGATAATAATATAAGACATTAGTTAAGGTAAGAATCATCCTCAAACTGAAATTACTAAGTAATGTAAATATATCAATAGTAAGGTCTTAATCTCAGTATTCAATGGGAATTCATAAACTCACGAGTACCACTGAAATATAATAGCAGAGAAGTATTTTAGTGACACAAAACATTAAAAAAAAAGCAATCATTTAAGACAATAAACAGCTGCAATATGTAATTCAAACAATGAAATGTATCCTTACTCCATCAGTAAGTCGAATGGGCTCATCTCGCAGAACATTTACTGTTGGTTTCCACTGGTTGTCTACCAACATCCCTCCTTCTCCACCAGGTCGAGGTTGTATCATTATAGGTTGGTTTGATAACCGTCTGGAAGGTGGAGACCTGTATGATTGCGGATAAGGAGATTGTGCATAAGGATGAAATGTTCCATATGGTCCCTGCAGAAGAAATATTGTAAGTATATATCAGTAAACACTAAAAAATTGTGGTTTGACTAGTCGTAGCATTGTATGTATATACATATATACATATAATTATATATATTATCTAGTATGCTAACAGGTCCTATATACAAAATATAGGACCTGAGTTTTGTGTCTGAGGATGGGATATAGCCTGAGCCTGTGAGGGCTATATCATATCTGAGGACACAAAACGAGGGTCCTATATGCAGTATATAGGACCTATCAGCATACTATATACAATATATTGTATGATGGTGAATCTCCTGCATAGTGTGCACACGAAAGGTCTATATACAATATATAGCACTCACCACATTGAAGGGATGATGTCACCATCATACTATATATATTTATTATATATAATAAATTATATATATATATATACAACTAATCAAATTATGTATGAGTTCATAATACTATATATATACCTGTCTATACTGATTCTGATCAAAGTCTAGTTGTTCATAAGTTGGAGAAATTGGATGTACTATATTACATTGAAGATATCATAATCACATATATAGCTTAACAAAAAGGTATTGATAAAAAGAGTGATTCTATAACTCCTGAATCTACAGCTTACCCAAACCTGGTACTGGATGATAGTAAGTCATACTTGATGATCTCCTCTACCCACAAAATACAGCTCAGTTAATAACAGTTATGTCACCTCAACACCACCGGCTCTTATTATTATAAATTATATACTAATACACTATTACCACTATGGACACCTGACATACATGTACTGTGTATATAATAATTTGTGTGTTATGGTTGCCATAGAAGGCTTCAGATAAGAATGTGTTAATTAATTGAAATTGATGTTATAATAATTAGGTGTATTACAGTAAAAAATATGTGACACATACACTGCAAAAATAGAATTGTTAAAATAACAAATATATTGGTTGGTACAGTTCCACAATTAGTTGGTTGTTCAGGATACCATCTAACATCATAGCTACTTGGTACTAATTATGTTAAAATATATTAGAGATATATGTACTAATTATAATCAATTATCATGCCTAATATCTCATATTAGATGCAAAAAGCAGGTTTGGAAACCTAAAATGACTCAATTAAAATACTTATTCTACTTCTTTGTACATCTACTAGACAGCATAAGGATATTGATATTACAATTATTATATTATAATTACATATATCCATAACAACTACACGACCAATTAAATTACAGTTTCCACTATTCCTTGTAACTGTACTAACCAATAAATTTGTTATTTTAACAATTTTTTTTGGAGTATAGTTCAATAATTGTTTTTATCACATTATTCACACACACACATGCTAATAATCACATAAAAATTATACAAACACTTTAAAAATCAAATTCAGAGTTGATAATGTATAAAATTATTGATATATTTGTTTTGTTAATATTTTTAAGGACGACCATATTGGTAACAATTACAATCTGGAGGTTGATCTGTAATACACGCCCACTACTTTCCTCGTTACTGGGTGGATATGTTCGATATCCATAAGACAAGGCATACATAGTCCAAAAAATCCCAGATAACAGAGATAAAACCCACAGACTAACCAGTACACGATACACACACATAGTAAGTTGGAAACACCAATTCTTTTGCGAACTATAGTTGTATTCTAGGGAAGAAATGTGAAAAAGAGATGTATATAATATATTATAATGTATTTAATGATTTACTAAATCAAATTCTACAATTTACTAAATTTAGAAATATATATACACACAATGTAATTATTTACTAAATTAATACTAAAATTATAAATAATGATTTCCAAATCAGCTCTACATACCCCATCTGGAAGTTTAACTGGTCTATCTCTAAAGACGATATGCTGCGGAATCGGTTGTTGAGTGACTGTTTCCCCTGTCACACCACCAGGATGCCGATAATAAGTATAAACACTTGGAGCATCAGGTACTCCTCTATGATAAATACCTACTGTATTCCCTGTAGCAGGATCGATATGTTCAATATCCTTCATCCATTTGCATTTCATACAAAGAGGAAGAAAAGCTAAGAAAAATAATCCAAATGGAATCAGTGCAACGAATATGAGTAGCATAATATATTTTGCAAACTCTCCAGTAACATAACGAACTTCAGTATAGTTCTATAAAAGGTAATATAATATTATAATAATTTAAAGTAACCTGTACTGTTTATATTACCAGTGCTATGATGATGTATCAATGGGGTCAGTCAAATTTCAATCCATTGCCTCATTATTAAGCTACAATATAATCATGTATTAACCTTATGGTATTAAACTATACACTATACTACATATAAAGTCATCACATCCTAATTTTGAGGTCATTGTGAATGTGAACAGACTTTCATTATTATTGCAAGGATTGAATGATGATCACTTGTAATCTGACACTCATGCAATGCAAGGACTGGGTACTTATATATAGCTCTGACTCATCCAGGCAAGAAGAGCACATCGATAATTGAAATAAATAGCTTCCAGGCAATGAGCTCACATGGTTCACTTTGGAATAAAGAGAAGAGAAAGGATTTTCATTATAATCATTATTTGGAAAAGTAACCAAAATTGTTTACATTTGGCAAGAAAACATTGGATATGCCGAATGTATAACAAATACTAAAATAAAGGAAGAATCATTATAAATCATTAGTAGTTTAGTATACATTCATTGATCAACTACCTACCATCCATCAGTCCCTCAACCAAGATGTTTAGTGCAGTACAATAGCTGATACAAAGTACCTATTAAAATGGATGCATACTATAATACTTACTCCATCTGATAAACGTATAGGTTCTTCTCGAACTATTAATGGACGAGAGACAGTACCAGGTTGAGGGACCATCATTCTGACTGGAGTTCTTATACTAGTCTGTGGTATTAAGGGTGTGTTTAATGGGACATTTTCAGAATCATTTGTAGGAGTAAGCATTGGTGAAGGTGAATATTGATGGTTGCTATAAAATGTACCGTATCTTTCCTGTATAATTGAGGAAAAAGAATAGTGGATAGATAGATTGATTAATGGTGGATTGCAATATAGGTAGATGAATGGAGATACATGGATGATATATGGAATGGAGATGGATGAATAGATAAATGGATGAATAGAAGATATATTAGGTGGATGGATGGATAGATGGATAGATAGATGGATAGATAGATAGATGTATGTATGGACATTGACTGAATGAATAGATTACGTAGCTGCATTAATTAATGGATGAGAGATCAGAATGGATGAAATAATGGATGGATGAATACATAGATGCATAAATTAACGAAAAGTAGATGGATAGATAAATCTTACATCTGGTCGAATTTGATCATTACTACTATGTTGTCCATAAGGTGGAGGTGCTTGCATCGAATGAGAAAGTGGAGTTTGTTGATCTATATTAATAGTGAAAGTGAAGTTTCACATAGGTGAGTGTAATGGAATTTTGCATAGCCAGCCATCACACTTGCAGTGAGATGCCTGCTGCTGGATATGCAAGACTAGGAATGCATTGGTCTCATTCCCAAACTCTTGGAATAAGTTTGATGTACATGTACATATATGCTGCATACCTGGTGTCTCTCTGTTAGCCATTCTTTGTTTTGCACTATATCCAATAGCCTCCACAGAAATGCTTTGATCTGTTTACACTAACATCTGAAATGCTGTGTGCACACAATAGCTAGTTATTTTATAAACAATAATCATGTGACAAGCTGGGTATATTACTACCGGTATATATATATATTATAGTTTGAAGATTGCATTATTGTACAGCAAGATCACATGACTGTCTTGTTCGAAATATGCATGCATATGCTTAATGTAGGTGGAGACCTACATGGGTGTGGTCACTTGAAAAATGTCCCCAAGAGCAAGGCCAGTAAAAGAAGAAAACTAACAGGAATAGACCTCAGACTGTATTCTCTGTTCTGTTGTACCAGGAGGATATTGATTGCTGTATATACACACATCCATTATCCATTATTTATTATCCATACCAAGGAAAAAGTATAAAAGGGTGTGTTAATATTGGATCCAAGTTGTAGCAGTTGAATTTTTAACTATTAATAACATGTATTGTCTTCAATGGATGTTACCTGTTTTATTTGTTCCCAAGTCAGTATGTGCTATGGTAGTTCAGGACCAAATGTTAGTGATTTTTCTTTACCTCCTTGCTTTCTTCATCGAGAGACGGCCCTGTATACTTTGTATCTTGGTGTTTATAGTTGCTGTGTTTGTCATATGTATTAGTGGGGTTGGTCATTTACTGGTGTGTGAATGGAGTACATCACTGTTCTTCTCAACTATGTGTTCTACAGATGACATTAAATCATGATTTATGTAATTTTTCTTTTTCTGTATGTTTTTTATATACCTCTTTTGCATAATTCTGTTTCATGATTTGTTTTGTTAAAGTACTACACTGTAGTTCATCTTTACTTCAGTCTATCATATTTAGTGTTCACATGGTTTTTCATCTTGGTAAATAATATTTATGGCATGCAGGGTCATCCACTTTCAATGGGAGATAAAGTGTATAATTAATGTCATAACTATAGCTTCATCAACCATTTCCTTCTTTCCTAGTATAGGTAGTTAGTGTCATAATAAAATGACATCCCCTCCTGTACTCTTCCTTAGTCTTGCAAGCCGGACTTTCATGCAATGCGCATTGTATGAGAGAGTTTGATTTGCGAGACTACTCTCTTCTGAGGTTCATCACAGTTTATGAATAGTTTTGACTAAATGTCATGGAAATGCTGATGGACTATTATGCAGACATATTTCCCTACCTGTGCTTTGTAATCTTATTCATGATGACATGAATGTTTGTGAAGAGGGTGGAATATGTCTGATAGTGGTGACCTTGCTATAGAGAATGTTCTTAGGCCTAATTATGACAAGATATATCAACTCTTAATAAATCCACTTGATGTTGCAAGGCAGTTATATGCTGAAGGAGTTTTAGGTGAAAATGTTCTCGATGAATTAAGTACTGAAAGCAAGTCCCTCTCTAGTCAGAAAGATTGCTTTTTCAAGCGCCTCAGAGGGGTGATTCGAGGTGGAGGTCATGGAAAACTTAAATCATTTGCTCGTGTGCTACTCAAATATAAGAATACAGTTGATGTAGCTGAACGTCTACTAAAGGAATATGGTAAGCTCAGTATTTCGTATTATATAGAGTATGTCTGCACTCTTTCCTTTGATAATAATGGGGCCGCCAAGAGGGCCACTACTCTGTCAAAATAATATATATATAATATATATATGTATATATATATATTATATATATATATATATATATATAAAATAAATATTGTATTACAACAAATATAAATATATAATTATGCTACATATTTCTTCTCTCAGACAAGGAATTTCCTGGTTCTCAAACATTGTCTGTGCAAGCTACATCTGTTAGTTCACAAGAAGGTGAGTTGATGTAGATTAATCTTGTCCTGGCTCTCTGGTTATTGGTATACAATATTGACTACATGTGGATATTTTGATAATATAATAGGTCACGATAATTTATTTAGAATATTGCATATGTATAATTTAGTTTAGTGGTTAGTTCTGTTACTATTTGAATGAATTTAGCTATTCACTGAAGAGTACTATATATCGTGTATATATAATTTTATTATGATGTATAATCAGTCAGCCCATATTGATTTTCATTGCAGTTGACGAATATCGTATTGAACTACATAATGATCGAATGTTTGACGCCAAATATGCAGATCTAGGCATATTGTTTTGCAACATTATTGACATCATTAAAAAAAGCACTGTATCATTGGCTGATTTAAAGCAATTTCTTACCTTTTCTTATCCCGAATATGAGAGTGAAATCGAGACAAAGGAATCAGTTGAAGATGTACTAAAAGTTGTACGTCGATATACCTCACTTGATAATCCATCACACCTTGAAGGTATTGCTAAACGTTTTAATCTGCAGGAGGCCACTCGTCTTATCAAAGAGTATGATGATTCAATCGATCAATTCTGTAAAGACATACCAGTGAAGCATGTGTATAGCAAGGAATTCATGAAAGATTTTCAAGGAAACTGTCTAAAATTCGAAACTGTCAAGTTTGTTTTGGACTGGAAACCAGACGAGAAGAGACTGGCTGATATCAAACGACTACTTAAGAAAGCTTTTCATGAAATGGCTAGTAATGTCAAAGTGATGGTAGTGTATGAAGGAAATTCGATCATAGTGGTTTGCTATGCTCCACCTCATCTTTCAGGTGTATTAATAAGATTAGTTGAAGAGAACGAAATTGATTTATTAAATGAAGATGTTATCTCTGTTAGCATTTGTGGATTTATGGTCATTAAAAGGAATTTAAAGACAGAGGTTAGTAATAGTATATGATAATTATGTATGTGTATTCAGTACTATTAACTATTCCTCACATAATACATTTGATCAATCACTGTTATAACTCGCTGTCTTTAACCATTTTGTCCAGCAAGCCAACGAAAGGAAGCGTCTTCTTAGCATAGTAAACATTTGATTATGTGAGGAATGGTACCTTTTCATAAATGTCAAATATTGTATATTCAAGTGTTATTTGGTTGTTCACTCAATTGAAACTGAAATGTCGCTTCATTTACACTACTAAATAATTTATGCATAAAGTTAGACTAATGTTTATCATTGTCAGCAATATATCCGAGATTTGGAGAATCAAGTTTTGAAGTATGAGTCAATGGAAAAGGAAACTGACAAAGAGAAACAAAAGAGTTAGTTTTATCTAAATGTATAACTATTTAATTTAATATAATCACTTGTACAGGTAAAACGCCACCAATCCAAAGAGAGACTGATACACCAGATACACAATGTTTACTTGATAAAGGTATATAATAACTATTCTTCAGATATCATTATACAACACAATCCATACAGTGTCACCAATCCAAAGAGAGACTGAAGATACACAACATTTACTTGATGAAGGTATATAATAACTATCCTTCAGATATCATTATATAACACAATCCATACAGTGTCACCAATCCAAAGAGAGACTGAAGACAAACCAGATACACAACGTTTACTTGATGAAGGTATATAATAACTATCCTTCAGATATCATTATATAACACAATTCTTAAAACCTATACAGTGTCACCAATCCAAAGAGAGACTGAAGATAAACCAGATACACAACGTTTACTTGATGAAGGTATATAATAACTATCTTTCAGATATCATTATATAACACAATCCATACAGTGTCAAAGTTGAAAGACCAGTTACTGGTGAAGCACAAAATGAATTTAATCATGTTGCAGGAACTGAGCAAACCTCCAGATCCAGGTATAGTATGCTGCCATGGCAACCATTTGATATGGTTAGGTGTATATTTTGTACCTCATCAAATATTTGATTTTAAATCATAGTATATATTATATGGTTTATGTGGATATCCCCTGGGTCACATATCCACATAAACCTTCACAACAAGTGATATACCTGGCATATGATATACAGCTCCAATTTTAGGCTCCAAACCATGGTTATATAATTATATATTATTTATAACTAAGATATATAATTATATATAATTTATAACTAAGATATATAATATATATATATATATATATTATATGTAATATATATATATATATATATATATATGATGGTGACATCATCCCTTTGATGTGGTGAGGTCTATATAGACTTAAGATCTTAGAGAAGGTGTATATTTTTAATATAGACCTGTCTGACCACTCTGTGTACACTGCTATGCAGGAGTTGTCACTATCATACAATATATTATATATAGTATACTAATAGGTCCTATATACTGAATATAGGACCCTCGTTTTGTGTCCTCGAATGTGATATAGCCCTCGCAGGCTTGGGCTATATCACATCCTCGACACAAAACCCAGGCCCTATATTTTGTATATAAGACCTATTAGTATACTATATAATGTATATATACATATATTGTGTGTATATATATATATATATATATATATATATATATATATATATATATATATATATATATTATATATAGAATATATTTATATATTAGTGTTGTATAGTCCTAGTTTCTCAAACTTTTAGTTAACTAAGTGTCCATTATTGTCCGATTTTTTATTTCAAAATGCCTTACTAAAAAGGGTTTTAGATACAACACTGACTGATACATATATATATATATATATATATATATATAATATACATATATGTTATATAACGCCTCAACACAGAGTTATTGGCTACAAATTTAGAACTGGGGAGGCAGCTGTTGTTTGTGAAAACAAATGTGAATACTTTGGAGGAGAAAATTGAGAAATTGAAGCTTGAAACAAGTAATCTAAACTAGACATTAAGTTTCATGTCATTATTACCTAATCATTAGCTGAAGTGTGTGTGTGGGGATGTGTGTATACTTATTAAGTTAACTCCTGCACATTAATTGTTACAGATCAACAAAAAGAGCTTGCTGATGCAGAAATAGTCAAATTACAAGCAGAGCTGAAGACTATGCGAGGTTAGTTGTACAGTGTACTAATAACATCTCATAAATATTGATTTCCTTTTCATGACCCAAAGTGCTAATTTGAAATAATAAGTATTAATTTATTATTGTTTTAACTGTCAAATGTCAATATACATTGCATAGATTCATCATTCATGTTTCATTAGGTTGATAGAGGACTGATGCCTATAACTTTGGCACACATGTATGCATAAACATAAGACTATATAACCAATGGACTCTATCATTTCACCTTCACACCACAATTTTTAAGGCTCTCAGTGGCAGTGTACAATTATTATTTTCACAGTTTGTTGAGCAGACTATTGCTATAGATATACTTTGATGCTTTGGTAATATCGGACTAGTCGATATTCTGGCCTTAGAACCACAACTAGTACTGTGGTTAAAGATAGATTTAGCTGATTCCCAATCTTCCCTCCATATCTGGATTAGTAAAATGTTAATTGACACTTCAAATGAGTTACTAGCGACAATTAATTATACTAGCAAAAAATAGCGATATGCTTTCTCTAAATCCTTTCAGTTTAAAGTTATGGCAATTTGTATAGTTGTTATTTCCTAACCTTGAGAAGACTTCTGCAGCTGGTAATAAATGAATACACAGGTCTTGTTTATTGGTTACGTATACAGTTTGTTATTAATTATTCATGAGATACGTTTTTCCATTGTATCATAAACTGCAGTTTTTTTTAATAAAACTATAACAAACAATGAAAAGTTTACTGTAAAAAGTAACGATTTCTTTGGCACTTCGTTTCTTGCTGTCTTATACTGAGCCACCGAGGTTGATCTCTCATCTGCCAGATCTTCTTCGTCAAATCTAGCCACTAACAGTGCTTCTATTCTTGACCTCTCACCATTTCTAACTACTTTTGGACTTACTTGAGGGTGACTCGAAGAGATTTTAGTTCTCTGAGCCATAGAACTCGAGATATAAAGTCACTTGTCTCTTGCAGACACCCAGTTCATGACCACAAAAAGCTTTGTTTCTTGCCAATCTTTCGCCATCTTTGCTGAGTCACCCTGCCACACCTAACTATAATTAGATAATACACAGTATACGGCAGGAATTCTGGTATCTGGGGAATAAACTGACACTGAAAATAGCATGCATGCACTTCAGCTGTAGGTGACTTGTCCGCGACTCCCACGCAAATTACGTCAGCAAAACACTATACCGTGACCTTAAGCACTGCTTCGAACCAGTTACAATTGAGGTAGTGGCTACTACAAAATCACAAGCAGCTAAAGACAGGAATATTTGTAACAATGAGTATCATTAAAACAATCTCCGATGCTAAGGACTTAAGTCCTTGATTCAAGGGTGTAGCGTTTTTGTAAATGTTAAAATTAAATTGAACAGAAATCCCCCTCCCTATCAAGCCAAACCGACTATATATCAATCCATTGTTATTGTGGGTTCATTTGTGCATTTATCAATTTGCAAACATTCCTGTCTTTAGATGCATGTACAGCATCAAGCAGTAGCTCTACCATAACAGTCATTGTCTAGCTGCACCTATTTCAAGGCGTGGTGTGGTGTGATTGTCATTAATTGAAGTATAATTGATTTATACATGTGGAGATTCTTGTTTCTTGTACTTTTATTACACCATGCATTGTATGTGCAAAGGGATAAGTGATCAGTTCTATTTATCTGTCTCTATCTGTCCGTGTGTCATGCAAAAGTTTAAACATCTTCTAAACACATCAGTCAGCTAGAAATTGGTCACATAAGAACATATGCATACCTTGCAGAAGCTGATGCATTTCACAGTATCAATATTTAATGAGTTTTCTTATTATCAGTACGCCATTTTTCAGTCAGTCATGCCATTTGTAATATAATATATCATGTGTTCACAATACAGCATTTGAGAACAGGGTGTTTTCTCAAATGTATGTTTTCTATTTTAAAAATATATGATTTGAACTGTGGGGCAAGGGTTCTGCATCATGAGTGGATTCATTATTTGTAGTATTATTTAAAGCATCATGAAATAGAAGCAAAGGAACTTGTAACTGTGAATGAGAAGCTAACAAATGAAATTGCGAGAATGAGAATTATTATAAAATTATTATCAATAATAAACTCTTGATAATTCACATAATTAAGGTTTATTCAGGCCACATATAAGTCTCATACAGAATCTACCAAATGTGGGAATAGAGAAAGAAATCAACCAGAAATGTTGCCTTTAGTTAATTTCTAGGCTACTGAATAATAACCAAATTTGGTGAAATCAGTATATTTTGTAATAATGAGTAAATCTACCAAATTTGGTGAATAATATACCATCAAATGTTATACATTTCCTTGTTACTCAGTCACATACCCTGATAATTCCAACAAATATGGTAGAATAATTGTTCATTATTCAGTCACCTAGTAGTATCATATATTTTCACCCACTCGTATAGAAACATATGACATTACTGATGTAGATCCTGAAGAGAACAGCAACAGCTCCTCCATCATGTCTGATACTCAACCAAATCTACAACAACTAGTTGAAGAGTTACAATCCATTAGAGCAACATGGAAACTATTTGGACTGTTTTTGGGTATACCAGATGATGATCTTGAGGCAATAGATGTGGACAAAAGGAATGTTGAGGATAAGCTATGTGCTTTATGTTATAAATGGCTTCAAATGAAACCTCGTGGTACGTGGAATGATATCGTGAAAGCTTTGAAGAAAATACAGAGACTAGAATTAGCAGAGAGATTGGAAAAGAAGTATATAAAACATCATCTTCCTTCAAGTTACACTTCATATGCCAGACCAGAGTCTATGTCAGCAATATATTTTCCAAATGACCATATTGAGCACGAACTCATGGACATGGTCAATAAATTAGCCATTAAGTCTACATTTTTGCTGACAGACATACAGTCAGCCCTCAAACAGAAGCTAATCAATAATCAACTGAACTTAGACCAGTTGGGACGTTTTATAAGTGTTTTTCTTTCTATTCCCTATGAGCCTCTTCAAGTCATTGAAGGAAGAGATGAAATCGATACATTATTTAGTAAATTTCGTGACTATTTGTCTTTCTTACATACTGATCTGTTGCGCCATATTGACAAAAATTACCTGAACTGTATGTTACAAGATGAAATTGAAAAGTATGATGATGATATCGACGAATTCATGAAATCAACTACAGTTATCGCTTTTAAAAAAATGATTCAGAGCAAAGTATTAGACAAAGGTATACCTGTTATTCTCGAGCTAAGACAACATTGGAAGAGAATTAAGTGCCTTCGTCATCTTAGTGACTATCTGTTTGAAGACAGTAGCTCGCTTCTCAAATTCAGTGAACTTATACCATAATTAACCCATATACATATTTTGCATAATATTTTTAGTAGTTGGATAAATTTATTTTTACATTAATAAAACACAGCAACTTATTATTTATTAATAATTATATTAATTAGAGTTTACAAACAAATGTCAAATATACACAATAAAGGAATAATTATCCTAAAGTATATAATTATATATTATTAGAAAAAAAACTTTATGTATAAAACTGTGTAATAAGTAATGAACAAGATAGGGATGTTTATCATTAATATGTAGTAGGCTTTGCTATATAATAAAAGAAAAGTCATTTTGTAGGGGTAACAATATTAATGTAGGTAAACTAGCAAAGAAAAATAATTATCTGAGTAATGATAAAATTTAGCATATCACTTCCATATAAAAGAATAATCAAAAACATTTTAAAACAGAAGAGCCTGTAGGGATATCTAAACCGAAAAACCACAGAAACAAGATTGGGATCGTACTGTAGCAACAAACCCTACATAAGAATAAGGTACCATCCCAATGTTGTTTCTTTAATTCAGCTGCAACAATTTTATAAACAGTTCTCAAGACTCATTTCTAAACTCATAAAAGTGCTTATGTGTAAAAAAAAAATTAAGCTTGCAAGAAAGAGTAAAGAAGAATACATAAAGTATTAATGGTTAGAACCAGAATATGCTCATCCTCCATCTCAAAACTGGGTATTTGTCCTATGTTTTTATAGTTACGTATGCATTATAAAATGTTGATTTTACACAATTGTGTATTATAAATTAATCATTTCACTCATTCGTTGTCTGTGTGCTTCTATTGTGTATTGAGGTATAAGACTTGGTATGGGCGGAGTCAGTAGTTGGAGGAGGTTAGATTTGAACTGGCTTATTATAAGAGTAGAAAAGAAACATGAGTTAACAAGTCTATCTAACATCTATCCCTTCGTTCACATAATAGTGAGTACACTAGAGTACAAGAGAATCATGATTATAATGGTATCAGTATATCTAACATCTATTGAAACTTGGGGCCGGGGGTGGTCCTTTTGTTACACCTATAAAATAAGGAATGATTTTTGACGTGGTCAGAATTAAACATGACAATTATCATTGCTAATGGAAAAACAAAGCAAAAAGTACATATATATGTAAATTATTATACAAGGATCCAGTTATTATCCTCAAATTATTTTGTGTTTATTCTTTCATAGCTCTGAGTTCAAGCCATTATAAAGTGTATTCTTCTTTTGTATCCAGTTTTTCTCCTTTTCAAAAAGATCTGAACCTTTGCCTTCGTCCAGGATAGTAATTCTTGCATTATCAAAATCATTTTTTTGATAAAACTCGATGAATTTTCTTCCATCTCCATGTCCACTACTAATGGCATGGCGATGTTGACTCATTCGTTTACTCAGTGGCTGACTTGTGATGCCAATGTAAGATGGACCATTAGGATATGCTATTTCATAGACAACATTTTTGGACCGACAAGTATGAAGAGATTTCTCATAATTTCCTGGGTCTATCTGTTGACAGATGCTACACCTTGGACCATTACACGGTTCTGCAAAATCCACATCTTCCTCTTCCTCTTCCCTTTTTATTTGGTCAGTTTGAAAATTAGCCGCCATTCACATTAATCGATAAGTGATTGATGTTCAGTGAATGTGTTTTTCATTGCTTTATATACTCATTTGATCAACAATGGTATTTTCCCTGGGAATCCCCCTAACCTTGTGTAGTTAACATTATGAAAAGTAGGCAAATTTTATTGACAATTCAGCAGCCTACTTCGACATTGAGAGCACATTCAATGATTGATTGTACTTGAATATAATTATTATCAGTTAATTTGGTGTGCCACTCATTTATTATTAGCAATTAGAATTGTTACAGGTATATGTATTTGATAAATAGATGGAGAATTAATGAAATAGAAACTTGATCTTTGAGATTAAATGGTCTTTTGAATACCATTATAATTATTTTCCATTGTAGAAATTATAACTTATTAAAGATATCCTGTGACTTTAAAGATTCATTATTAATTTTGTGAAGTAATAATTATTCATGAATAAGTTGTTCCTCTCTTAGTAGTACTATCTCTTTAATGTATACCTCAATACACAATAGAAGCACACAAACAAAAAACCAAATATTAACACTATTACTAGAGGAACTGAGAATAACCACAGAACGCTAATCAAAAGAAATAAGTACGATAAAGTATAATATGACGCCAAAGCTCTGAGATTGATACGATATATTTGTTCCTCTCTTCTCTGTACATGGGTTATACCCCTACTAACACCTGATGTTGGTGTGCTTGGAGGTTCATAACCGGTTTGTCTGTGGATATGACTTGGGATGGGCGGAGTCAGTAGTTGAAGGACCAGTTTACAGATTAGATTAGAGCTTGTACTGATTGTAAATAACTGATTTGAAAACTGTAAAAGTAGATAAGAAACATGATTATAACATTATCAGTGGTGTTGCACCTATGCAGATATCAGATACTAAAATTGGCTATACCTATACCTGTACTTTATTTTCATATAAATTATATACTAATGCCTAGTACTGCTCTGGCCATTTCTGTGAAAATAAAACTCACAAATTACTACAAAGAATAGAAATAGCTTACAAATACAATTCTGAGTGTTGTATCAACCTTTTTTTCCAGTAAAATAGAACTAGTTTAAAACCTTGGTCTGTAAAGTAGCTACGTCTGCCTATACTACTTGCCTATACCTATACCAGCACTAATTATCAGTCTATCACTCCATACACAGTTACTTGTAGACAAGTACAAGGGAACTTATTTGACACCAATTATCAACAGGAGGACAGAAATACCATTTAGAAATGCAAGTACCCATTATCTTTCTAAATGAGGTTACTTGCGCTATTTTTACCCAACCTTGTGATTGAGATAACAGGAGAGACGATATAATGCTCTAACAAGTGTAGAGTTCTCATAAGTGCATATGGGTTGTAACATTGGGTCTCCAAGAGTGATGATTCGTGACTTGGAACAGAGTCTTATTCCTTGAATAACCTGATAATGTGAGTATGGGAATGAGGACAATAATAGTATGAGAATGAGGTAGGTCAAGGATAGAGATAATGGAAGATATAGTTTACTTGTTCTTTTCCTTCTGGAGTCAGTTGACCAGTACCGCTATGATACTCAGCTTCCACTGTAGAAGGAGGTGTGGTTAATTGAGGTTGTACAGGAACTCCAAGATGAGAAGAGGAAGGGGACATGGGATTGATGGGTTGGAGAACTGGACTACCATCAAATAGATTTGAGGGTGAAGTTGGGATAACAGTTTGTATTGAAAGCTAATGGGAGAAGATTAAAATGAGACATCAATTATATGTTATACAAGTAGTAGACTTCAATACGAGTACAATAGTATTCAAAAATATCCTGAAAATATCCTATTGCAAAACTGAGAATACCATCTAGCAGGTGTTTTTCACGCCGAATTTATTTTCACTGGTCAATTGAAGAACAAATAATAACATTCCTTGGAAATTTTATTTATGCGTTCTTCAATCAACTGTGACAGCGTGTGTGAATCCTGGTGCAAAATTTTAATGTGTGAAATACATTGTTAATGGAACAGTTTTCTCTTACCGTGAATATTTATGTTCGCGAAAAAACCCAGCTATACGATATCTTACTATAGAGTATGAATGACGTGTGTCTCTCAGATTGTATATGATATTTAGAGTACGTGTATTAGTGTCTCTCAAGATACCCTCAGGATACTCTCAGGATATTTGAATTGTATTTGTGGTATTCTCAGGATATTTCCAGTATGATTGTCAGGTACATGTAGTAACAGATATCCCCAGCAGTGTTCATGTAAATTGATGTGGTTATTTTTTAACTCACATCAAAAAATCCCTTCAAATTTGTTTCAATGGTTTCTAATGAATCAATTAATTTCTTGGGATCTGTACGAGTCTTTCCAGTAGTCATAAATTGAGAATCTCTATAATCAAATAAATCATGCCACAGAGAAGCAAACCATGACCTGGAGAAATACATGTATAATTATGTAATACACTAGTTGAGATAATTATAATACCTTGGTTTGTCCTGTTCAGGATCTGCTGTATGAGTTTGAGTCTGTGCCATGAGTCGGGAACGAGCCTGTTGTACAGTGACTATCAATAGCTGCATCTATAAAAAATAAACATTTCATTAGTACTTCGTCCATTCTGATCACTCTATCTCCTTTCATTCATTTAATGTAGTCATCTTCCTGCAATCTTCATGGTCATTGTAACATGTACTACGCTCTCTTTTAAATAATAGTTTGAATACATTCCCAACTTCCCTTTGTCAAATTCATTCCTTCACTTACTGCTTCGTGGGTTTCTTCTCCAAATAAAGAATGATATTCAAACATAGGTCCTTCAAGATCAATGAACAGAGCCTTGAGAAATGTGAGATCAGTTGGTGATGATGGAGACAGTTTCACTGTTTGGTGAGTGGAGCTGGGGTCTGATTGAAGCAATAGGTCCTCACCTACAACCAGAAAGAGAAATCATGTCTTCATGATATTAACTCTGTCTGTCAGTCCATCTGTCTGTCCATCCATCCATCCATCCATCCGTTCGTCTGTCAATCCCTTCCTCCCTTCATCCATCCATCCATTCATCCATCCATTACCTGTACGAATATAATCACTTAAACCGGGTTGAGCAAATACCTTATAAGGAAATACAATGTATTAATGTATAATAATAATTATAGTATAATTATTATCATACTTTGGTTACTCTAAATAAGAGGGTCACTCCGATATCAGAAGTGAGGTCAAGCTGAAATGACCGGGCAAGAAATTCCAGAAGCAAGGATGAATAGAAGGGAAGATTCTCTGTGACATACACCTGCCTGCAGAAATTAGTAGATAGACAGATAGATAGACAGACAGACAGACAGAGAACGTAGAACTAGACTGACAGACAAACAGATAGAAAGGTCCCATGGGAATGTGGAGATTGACTGACTGACAGAAAGAGAACAGATAGACTGACAAACTGTGTGTGTGTGAGCACTGTGAGGACTGTTTTTTTTTATTATAAATCTAACCATCTTGTTGGAACCTTCTCCAAATCTCCTTTATTCTCGGCAGGTGGTTTATTAGGATCAGTATATCTCCATGGTTGAATATATGTTAACCATAACTCTAATAACTGATAGATAATGAATAGTTCAGTTTATTAGGATCAGTATATCTCCATGGTTGAATATATGTTAACCATAACTCTAATAACTGATAGATAATGAATAGTTCAGTTTATTAGGATCAGTATATCTCCATGGTTGAATATATGTTAACCATAACTCTAATAACTGATAGATAATGAATAGTTCAGATAATCATTATAATGATGTGCGATTACGTCTTTGACCTGATATTTGGAAAGGGACATTTTCCCACAAAATATCAAATGCTTAATTTAATTACTTACTATTTGGGCATTTTTGGTATCTAAGGAGATTAATAATAGTTCTTCCTGGATACCATATTTCATTGACTTCCTGTACAAATGGCAGAATAGGTAAGCGTTTGACCAATTCCTTCTCAAATATTAAGTTGCATATATTCAACTAATGTTGTTTTTTTTAAATAGCTCATTTTTGTGCTGTTATCTACAGAAATCTAACAAAATCTGCCATTTGTATAGTCAACTAACAAGTTTAAATAAAATATTAAATTTTATTTTTATGGCCCGTAGGGCCATCCCTATGATTGCTTTCCCACGGGTTTGATGTATGTTTATATATATATATATATATATATATATATTCTTGTGTCACTTGCGTGAGTATGCGTTGTATATGTAATTAAGGAAGTTACGTCATTTTCGGGGACTCAGTCAATTAATGGGCATGGTGCGTAATAGAACGCGCACTCAAGCTCTACAGAGCAGCAGACAGAAAGCTGATTCAGCCTGATTGTAGCTTTACTAGCTTATGTAGAAACTGGAACTAATAGCTGGCTATTCTTCCTGAAATACATTTCTAAAGTTCTAGAAGGTTCTTAAAAGGTAAGGAGAGTAGATAATCGAAATAATAACTATAATAGGCTGTTGTGTTTCAGGCATGATAAAGTCAGCCATGATTACTGACACCACAAAGCATACTTTTATCTTCACTTAAATTTGTAAAGCAATCATAGGGATGTTTTTTTTCTCTATATACACTTGTTATAGTATATAGTTGTATTGCATTTGCACTATTTATCTTGTGTTTGTCTGTTGCTGTGTGGCTTATTTCTGTGTTGGCTCTTGCCAGTTCTACTTGTTCTATTGATTCCATTTCTTATTGTATTTTGTTGTTAATGTGCAGGACTTCTCGAAAGACCAGCCTTTGGCTGAGGGAACATTTTCCTGCTTAAAAATGTATATGTGCTATACAAGAAAATTAATAAAATTAATGAACCTCTTGCTTAACAACTTTTACTAGCCAAATAGTGGACTAGTGAGAATTAAAATAAAGGGACTTCGTTGTGAAGTAAATGTATCAAAATCATAGAAATGGATATATTAATTTATATTATTATAATACATGTTACTTACATATCTGAAGTTATCGTCTAATGGCCAGTGTTGAAATGCATGGCGAATAAACTTATATACTTGTTTCTGTATATAAACACTCACTACAGAGCTAGAGAGAGATTTAGAAGATATTGAGATCATGAATGAATGTAATGGAATAAATCAACATTTTTCTTATAATGGTAATTGAAGAGGCTATCAGTAAACTCAAAAGTAACTATTATAGATTGGGAAGTTTTCATGAGAAAAGAAGTTCATTGTTAATTGAGTTTCATTTTTGTGGACCGTAATTATTATAATTTCTAAATTAGAGTGAAATATTAAAGCATCAAGGATTAAAAGTAAATGTTTGATCAAAAATTATCTAGGTGACAAATAACCCAATTTCTCATACACAATTACATATATACCTTCTTAATGATTCTGTAATACTTGTCATTGGAGATGGGAAAGGAGAATGAGATGGAGAAGTGACTGAATACGAAGATCCATTTGCAAAATAAAGGACATGTTTAACAAGCATACGCAAGAGACGAATAAACTCTTGAAAACACAGCATATTCTAAATGTATAAAGGGTTAAAAATTGTATATGAAGTCATTAAAGGGTTAATGTACCTGTGTTTGTGTTAGAAAGTTTCCACGGTGAGTATCATGTGTTAACTGATTCAACCAAAATTCAATCAATGTCTAAAATGAATGAATTAGTGGATGAATGGATGGATTAATAGATTAATGGATGGATGAATGGATGGATGAATGGATGAATTAATGGATGAATGGATGAATAGATTAATGGATGGATGAATGGATGGATGAATTAGCGGACAAATGGATGAATGGATTAATAGATTAATGGATGGATGAATGGATGAATTAATGGACAAATGAATGAATTAATGAACAAATGAATGAATTAATGGATAAATGGATGAATAGATTAATGGATGGACGAATGAACAAATGAATCAATGAAAGGAAGGAAAATGAATTGAATTAACTGATGAATGGATATATAAATGAATGGATGTGTGGATGGACAGACAAATGAATGTATGAATGGATATATTGATGAATGTAATTGGACAGACGGATAATGAAAGTATTAATACATGGATGGAGGAAGGACTAATAGATGGAACTAATCATTGATAGTTAATTAGTTATGAATAAAATATTAATATAATAATACATATACCATAAGAAATATTTCACTCTGGGGAATCTCATTTTGTGTTTGAGGATTAACTGAACTGTACACGCCCACCCTTCCCCCTCCTCCTTCTGTTCCTCGATAAGGTGTTACTGTAGCTCCATTCATCTTTAGTAACCCAAGAGGGGTGTGGCTACGAGATGATATAGGAGATTGAACTGCAGAGACAGTAGAGACAAGAGATTAAAATATTTTCCAGTATGTGACCATCCATCAACAAGACATACAGTACATAACAATTTGATCAATTACTAAGTTGTAAATGCTTTGCTATACATCAATTCTTACAAAAAGGCAATGAAATCCTTTTTCAGAAAGAGTAACACTTCATAGCTACTGAATCATATGCATTTGTGTGCATACACACACACACACACACACACACCTGGCCAGAAAGAAGGCAATGAAATTAGTTTCCAGAAAACATAAAATTAGTAACAGATCAAATCACTATGCAATGACTCTTCATGTGAATAGTAACTTGTATTTGTGTATTGACTGGGTCATTACTTCATATAAGGAAAGAATAATAAAAAAACATTTCCAATAAAATGAAAGAAGATGTAGGGATGTCAAACCCAATAAGCATGCGAACAAGGTTAGGTGGGACCCAAAATTTAACAAACCACTTCAATATAACCCTACATTCACATGTAAGTACTTATAAAGCAAAATACAAAGAGCTGTACTTATGCAGGGTACTTATTTTGGGTCCCACCTAACCTTGTTCGCATGCATTTTGGGTTTTGACATCCCTACATCTTCTTTCATTTTATTGGAAATGTTTTTTTATTATTCTTGTTTCCATTGTTTTTTTTATTCTGAATGGTCTGAATATTTCTTGTAGATTGCAGAAATACCGGTGTAAGTTATATATCATATGAAATCATTCAATCATAACTGCATTAAAGTTTAGAATACTCATGCTTGAGTAAGAACAAAAACATCCTGATATAATCCCAACAATACCTATTACACCTAACATACTTCTTATTTCATATGAGACTAGATGAATATAACATAATTATTTGACTTCTTATATGAAGAAACAACCATTGACTGGTTCATCGGATCATGTAGAAACAACACCTTGAGTGGGCGTGGTAAATGACACATAAAACACTACTCTACCAA
The DNA here is from genome assembly GCA_947044365.1 of Petrosia ficiformis. NCBI lineage: Eukaryota > Metazoa > Porifera > Demospongiae > Haplosclerida > Petrosiidae > Petrosia > Petrosia ficiformis. The sequence goes on along the minus strand of OX345653.1, from coordinate 3,750,705 downwards.
GACTAAGGCCATAGGATTAAGAACACACCCACATAAAATATTTAAGGTGACGTTCTTTCCACAAGACCCCATTCAGCTCACCACTTGGTGTCTGTTGTACAGGTATCCCAGGAGACTGATGAGACTGTTTCCCTACTGAATAAATCCCTGTTCCCATACTAACTGGATTAGGAATGGGTCGAAGGGGAGGCAAGAAGTGTAATAGATAAGAATCAAGTAATGATTTATACAAACAGTCTTGTAATGTAGTCCATGGCACCTAATTGTGAATAAGAAAGGAAGTTAACCATGAATGCTAATAACATACACTTATGTCATGACAACATGTACACACATACACAGAGAAGCATAACAACATACACACACATACATAAATACACACATAAAATATATAGACACAAATATTCATACACATTCGTGTACATACATACAAACACACACACATACAATACACACACCTGGCTTGAATTCTGTTGCACATAAATGAGATAATATGCAAAATGAAAGAAATAATACTCAAAAGCAGCTATCAAAATGTCAAGGATAAAAATATGAATGTCAACTAATGTTTGTGACTGGTTGTAAGGAGAACAGTATATTTGTGGATAGTTTGGATACAGAGATAAATATGATCAGGAACTCCCTGCGTAGTTTCTAGTGATAACTGGACTTTACCCTGGTAGTAAGGCGGCACTACCCCTTCCATGAGAGCAGACTGACTTGGTTGCTATGGCAATAGAGGCCATTATAAGTTAGTGTGTATAATATTTGTTGAAGTGTTGTCAGTCAACAAATCATATGTACATGTAGTTTATTGATTGTTTTAGAGTATACATGAACACATTATAATGATAAGTGCAAATGTCTTTTGTCAGTTTCATCATACTGATTACTATAATTGAACAAAGAAACTATCTATTTACCTTGTATCTAGTACAATTCTATAGTAACTAATGTTTCATACATTATTATTACTATATATCAGTACAATACCACATCAATAAAAACCACTAGTATAGTAAGTATTTAATTTAATCAAATCTATGGTTTGTAGATAGTAAATTATATGGTGTGATCATGACCGTTATTTATAATAATAATTCGTGACCTGATTGGTTAAACAAATTGACATCATCAGTTGCTATGGTAACACTGTTCACTTGTAGTAGTTACTTGTACCACAATGATTGATTAACTAGGAAGTGATATATTTTATCCTGGATATCCAGTAGTTGAGTCAGACTAACAATCCTGAGCTGAATAACAACAGCTCCTCCATCATGTCTGATACTCAACCTAATCTACCACAACTAGTTGAAGAGTTACAATCCATTAGAGCAACATGGAGACTATTTGGACTGTTTTTGGGTATACCAGATGATGATCTTGAGGCAATAGATGTGGACAAAAGGAACGTTGGGGATAAGCTATATGTTTTATGTTATAAATGGCTTCAAATGAAACCTCGTGGTACGTGGAATGATATCGTGAAAGCTTTAAAGAAAATAGAGAGACTAGATTTAGCAGAGAGATTGGAAAAGAAATATATAAAACGTCATCTTCCTTCAAGTGACACTTCATACGACAGATCAGAGTCTATGTCACTATCACCTCAATATCAGTCAGTTGATACTTCTCCTGATCCTCCTACAGAATTAGATGACAGTACTGATACAACACATGTAAATGTACCAAAGAAACTCATGAACAATGTTGATGATTTAGCTGTTCAGTTTAAGTCTTTACTAACTGATATACAATTAGCCCTCAAACAGAAACTAATCGATAATGAATTGGACTTAAAACATTTGAGTCGTTTTATAAGCTTATCACTGCGTGTTCCACATCAGCCTCTTTCTGTCACTGAAGGAAGAGATGAAATTGATACTTTGTTTAGTCCATTTTATGATCATCTGTGTTTCTTACATACTCATGTGTTCCGCCATATTGATAAAAACTACTTGAATTGTGAGTTAGAAAACAAAATTGAAAAGTATGATGACGAAATCGACCGATTTATAAAATCAACTACCATTATTGCTTTTAAAGAAATGATTCGCAGCAAAGGTTTAGACAAAGGTATACCTGTTATTCTTAGACTAAATCGACGCTGGGGAAGAAGAACACTTTATCATCTTCGTCATCTTACTGACTATCTGTTTGAAGACAGCAGCTCACTTCTCAAATTTGATGTAATTCATCATAGTGTGTTGACTATTAAATATACTGTCCCTAGATCACTACTTCTCTCTCTCCTTGTCATGGCTAGTAGAAAGGTTAGAGGTATGGAATGGGCTGGTGTACTCAGTATACAGGTTAATACTATACTAATAACAGTTAGTACTAATGAGACTGGTATTCATCCATCTTATGCTTTACTGAAAGCAGCTCGCTGTAATGATGATCAGATTACTAATGATATTCATCTTCTTGTGAATATTGGAGGTGATGTAAATGCTAAAGGTACACTTACATATGGTACACATACTTTTGAAGTTACACCACTGATACTGGCAGCAAAAGAAGGTAATTTATCATCTCTGTATGTATTGCTTCAGTTAAAAGCTAATCCTGATATTCAAACAAATATTGGTGCTACAGCATTGTTAGCAGCAAGTCACTATGGACATGAACAGTGCCTTCATCTACTAATTCAGTCAAAAGCTAATCCTGATATTCAAGATAATAAAGGTTCTACAGCATTGTATCTAGCTAGTCAACAGGGACATCAAAAGTGTGTTGATCTACTACTCCAGTCAAAAGCTAATCCTGATATTCAAGCTAATAATGGTGTTACAGCATTGGTTATGGCTAGTCAAAAGGGACATCACCAGTGTGTCGATCTACTACTCCAATCAAAAGCTGATCCAGACATTCAAACTAATAATGGTTTTACAGCATTGTTAGTAGCAAGTCAAAATGGACATGATCGGTGTGTTGATCTACTACTCCAGTCAAAAGCTAATCCTGATATTCAAGCTAATAATGGTGTAACAGCATTGGGTATGGCTAGTCAAAGTGGACATCACCAGTGTGTCAATCTACTACTCCAGTCAAAGGCTAATCCTGATATTCAAGCTAATGATGGTGTTACAGCATTGTATATAGCTAGTCAAAATGGATATCATCAGAGTGTCAATCTTCTACTGCAGTCAAAAGCTAATCCTGATATTCAAGCTAATGATAGTGCTACAGCATTGTTAGCAGCAAGTATAAATGGACATGATCGATGTGTTGATCTACTACTCCAGTCAAAAGCTAGTCCTGATATTCAAGATAGAAATGGTGCCACAGCATTGTTAGCAGCAAGTACAAATGGACATGATCGGTGTGTTGATCTACTACTCCAGTCAAAAGCTAATCCAGATATTCCGGATACATTTGGTAGAACTCCATTACTGACTGCTATTTTTAACAAACATCACCAGATTGTAAACATGTTGTTAGAACACAATGCTAATCCTAATGTTGATGCTCTTGGGCTCAGTTCACTTTCTTTAGCGTGTGCTCGTTCTGGTGGAAACCTATCAATAGTATCTCTTCTGTTACAATATGGTGCTCTTGTCAACATACCAGAAGTGATATCACCTCTATCAGCTGCAGTACATGAAGGTCATTATGATATAGTAAAGTTTATAATTAATGCTGGTGCTAATGTCAATGTACAAGAAGAACGTTATCATGGTGTAACACCACTTATTATAGCCTCTACACATGGTAATCTCCCTATAGTTCAGCTACTTCTTCAATCTGGAGCTGATGTAACGATACAAGATAATAAAGGATATACTGCTATTGATGCTGCTAAAGTACTTCAACATCAAGAGATACTAAGAGTATTATCTCTAACATTATTAACTATCAAGTTATTTGAACAAGCTCAAAAGTATTTATCACCACCTGAAGAATCCCACGAGTCTGAAATAGTGACAAGTCCTCAAGATGATGACATATTATTAGAATCACAATCCAGTGATACTACACCTCAATTTAACAATGATGATTCAGAGTCTGTTTCACAACAACATCAGGATAATAATGAAAGACAGACACAAGAAAGCAATCAATTCAGTCTTGAAACCAGTCGAAATCACTTTAATAGTATGCTCAATTCACTTCAAACAAGTTACAAATCCTTTGCAAAGAAGATTGAACTAATGTTTGAAAACGAATCTAGATTTCAACAGCATGTATACTAACAATACTTCACATGTCTTATTATAATTGTGTTTACTGAATATATTGTACATGTCATTTTACTATAGTGAGTATTGTGTTAATTAATAAACTGATATACATACATTATTATATTATATTATATTATAATATATTGATTGAATAGTGATTAGTTTGTGTACCATTAGGAAAACATCTTGAACTAATTATCAAAGAGTTAATACTGTTACTGATAATAGTACATGTAATCTAGGCTTGGGCGATATTAAAAGCAGTGTTCGAATTTAACTTTCTAAACCACTTGTCCACAGGGCAACTAGGCAAAAAAATTGCTTGTCCCAGACAACTTATTAATATTCATGAGGGGTGTGCCCAAATTAATTACTAATTATAAAAATTACATTATTAAGTAATAAGTATTAATTATTGTCAATAAACAAGTTTCTAGTCATCTCTGCTTGCTTGGTTCAGAACATTACATAACCATCATACCGTAGCCATTGAAACTTTTTTAACCATGTGATCTGAAAAATGCATGCCTTTTTTGTTAGTGGTCCATAGGAATCTCACTGTTCACTGTGTTCAGAATTTTTGTCTTCAGTAGCATCTTTGATACCTAAACAGACTATCTCACAGTTATGATAGTAACAGCTGATACAGTAACCACGTGTATGTAATTACATAAACAAAGGTGTAGCTACACCCACAATCATTGCAATGAATATAATTAAATTTAGAAACACTGTTGCTTGTCCAAGGGACAATTTGAATCATTTTTCACTTGTCAGGACAAGTGGACAAGTGCTAAATTCGAACCCTGATTAAAAGTGATGTAGGGAGCAGCACAAGTGTGTTGAAAATAGGCCAAAATGTCGGCAATTGGCTCATTATCTCCACACCCCTGTATAGTGGTTTAATTATATGTTGTTAAGGTACTATCCTGATCTTGTATGTAAAATATATAATATATAATATTATATGGTATTGTATAATCTCAACAGTGTTCATATATAATTATATACTTGATATCCCTACTTCATTATTTAACAAAACATTACTTGTATACACATACACTTCTGTAATACATACTCATGGGTGTGGGAATAGTGAGCTAACTGCTGGACATTTTGGCCTATTTTCATCACTCATGTCAGGCCTGCTCCCCATATACTTTGTATACAGCTCAGTTTCAATTTACCAGACATTCACTAGATTTATAGGACAATGTCCTACATGACTGGCTGTTTCCACCCACTGTACATACTATACACATAAATCTCCCATTTATACATGGGTTGTAATGTCTGCATTAGAGCTGTTGCAACATTCCAATATATCAATGCAATATGATACAATAATTAAGACACTTCCTGGAAGATTAATTATTATACAATCATGATACGACATGTGGTGATCATGAGTGCATGCTCAGTTCAAAAAGTAAAATGGTGACTGTTGAGCAACAGGTGGCAGCGATCTTGTAGAGCCTAAGAAGCAAGATTTGGTTTTAAAAGATAAGAAAACTGGTTGAGGTAGTTGATGATGAAACTGTAATATGCCATATATGTGTTTATAGTTGTGTTGTAAACTTGTAAACACACAACATAATTGCATCATTGATCATATCACTATATCAATGGACATTGATTCAATGATACTACACCTGTATCAAAATTAATTGAATAATCTACAAAACAAAATCGTGGAAATTCCAATAGCAATATACAATCAGAAAAACACTTGCATTGTGACAGCTCTAGTCTGCATACATGATGGAATTGGTATTGGTGGTGTCAACAATCATATCATTACCTTATTTGGAATATCAAAATATCGCAAACAAGATGTACTTAACTAGTAAATTTATTAGTTTTCATACCATTGATCAAAATACCAAGATGATCATGATAACAATAATGGAACAACATTATCACTCAACTCTACCATACAACAACTAAAACATTTTATAGAGTTAGTGTGATGATATCAATGTGGGTGTGGCATAACAACATTCATTTATAATAATAATAATAATATTCATCATTCATTATACATAACCTGATTGGTTAAACAATATGTCATCATCAGTTGCTATGGTAACACTGTTTACTTGTAGTAGTTACTTGTATCACAATGATTGATTAACTAGGTAGTGGTATATATTATCCTGGATATCCAGTAGTTGAGTCAGACTAACAATCCTGAACTGAATAACAACAGCTCCTCCATCATGTCTGATATTCAACCAAATCTACAACAACTAGTTGAAGAGTTACAATCCATTAGAGCAACATGGAAACTATTTGGACTGTTTTTGGGTATACCAGATGATGATCTTGAGGCAATAGATGAGGACAAAAGGAATGTTGGGGATAAGCTATATGTTTTATGTTATAAGTGGCTTCAAATGAAACCTCGTGGTACTTGGAATGATATCGTTACAGTTTTGAAGAATATACAGAAACTAGAATTAGCAGAGAGATTGGAAAAGAAGTATATAAAACATCATCTTTCTTCCAGTGACACTTCATATGGCAGACCAGAACTAATGTCTATATCACCATCACATCCTTACGAGTCAGATGTTACTTTTTCACCTGATCCTATAGATGAGCATACTGAGATAACACATGTAGATGTACAAACTCCTTGCAGACCCACATTTCATCAGCTATATGATGAGGTACATCATGTCAAAGCAGAATGGGAACGGTTTGGATTATGCTTGGGTTTTGTACCAGATGATCTCGCTGTAATTGCTAGAAACAAATCAGATGTAGACCAATCATTTGCTGCTGTATGTGACAAGTGGCTTAAAAGGAATCCTTCTGGTACTTGGGAAGATATCATAATAGCACTAGAAAAAATGGAACGATTCGATTTGAAAATAGAGTTGGAAAAGAAGTATATAAAACACAATCTTCCTTCAAGTGACACTTCATATGACAGAATGTCTACATCATTATCACCTCCATACCAGTCGGCAGTTACTTCTTCTCCTGGTCCAGCAGATGACAATACTAAGACAACACATGTACACGTAGATGTACCAAAGGAATTCAAGAATGATGTTGATGATTTAGCAGTTCAGTTTACATATTTGCTTTCGTGTATAGAGTCAGGCCTCAAACAGAAGCTAATCAATAATCAACTGAACTTAGACCAGTTGGGACGTTTTATAAGTGATTTACTTTCTATTCCCTATGAGCCTCTTCATGTCACTGAAGGGAGAGATGAAATTGATATATTATTTAGCCAATTTCGTGACTATTTGTCTTTCTTACATACTGATCTGTTGCGCCATATTGACAAACAATACCTGAACTGTATGTTACAAGATGAAATTAAAAAGTATGATGATGATATTGATGAATTCATGAAATCAACTACAATTATTGATTTTAAAGAAATGATTCGAAGCAAAGGGTTAGACAAAGGTATACCTGTTATTCTTAGACTAAATCGACGTTGGAAGGGATGTACACTTGATCATCTTCATCATCTTACTGACTATCTGTTTGAAGACAGCAGCTCACTTCTCAAATTCGATGAAATTCATCATAGTGTGTTGACTATTAAATATACTGTCCCTAGATCACTACTTCTCTCTCTTCGTAACATGGCTAGTAGAAAAGTTAGAGGTATGAAATGGGCTGGTGTACTCAGTATACAGGTTGATACTATACTAATGACAGTTAGTACTAATGAGACTTGTATTCATCCATCTGATGCTTTACTGGATGCAGCTCGTCTTAATGATGATCAGATTACTAATGATATTCATCTTCTAGTGAATATTGGAGGTGATGTAAACACTATAGGTACACTTCAACTTAGTACGCGTACACGTGAAGTTACACCATTGATAATGGCAGCGATTGAAGGTAGTGTATCATCTCTGTATGCATTGCTTGAGTTACAAGCTAATCCTGATATTCAAACTAATGATGGTGCTACAGCATTGTTAGCAGCAAGTCACTATGGACATGAACAGTGCATTCATCTACTAATTCAGTCAAAAGCTGATCCAAATATTCAAGAAAATAAAGGTGTTACAGCATTGGTTATGGCTAGTCAAAAGGGAGATCACCAGTGTGTCGATCTACTACTCCGGTCAAAAGCTGATCCTGATATTCAAGCTAATAATGGTGTTACAGCATTGCATATGGCTAGTCAAAAGGGAGATCACCAGTGTGTCGATCTACTACTCCAGTCAAAAGCTGATCCTGATATTCAAACTAATAATGGTGTTACAGCATTGGTTATGGCTAGTCAAATGGGACATGACCAGTGTGTTGATCTACTACTCCAGTCAAAAGCTAATCCTGATATTCAAACTAATAATGGTGTTACAGCATTGTATACAGCTAGTCAAAATGGACATTACCAGTGTGTTGATTTATTACTCCACTCAAAAGCTAATCCTGATATTCAAACTAATAATGGTGTTACAGCATTGTACATAGCTAGTCAAAATGGACATGACCAGTGTGTTGATCTACTACTCCAGTCAAAGGCTAATCCTGATATTCAAAATAACAATAGTTATACAGCATTGTATGCAGCTAGTTATAGGGGACATGACCAGTGTGTTGCTCTATTACTCCAGTCGAAAGCTAGTCCTGATATTCAAGCTAGAAATGGTGCCACAGCATTGTTAGCAGCAAGTCAAAATGGACATGATCGGTGTGTTGATCTACTACTCCAGTCAAAGGCTAATCCTGATATTCAAGATAATAATTTTGCTACAGCATTGTATGTAGCTAGTCAAAACAGGCATGACCAGTGTGTTGAACTACTACTCCAGTCAAAGGCTAATCCAAATATTCCGGATACATTCGGTAGAACTCCATTACTGACTGCTATTTTTAACAAACATCACCAGATTGTAAACATGTTGCTAGAACACAATGCTCATCCTAATGTTGATGCTCTTGGGCTCAGTTCACTTTCTTTAGCGTGTGCTTGTTCTGGTGGAGACCTATCAATAGTATCTCTTCTGTTACAACATGGTGCTCTTGTCAACATACCAGAAGTGATATCACCTCTATCAGCTGCAGTACATGAAGGTCATTATGATATAGTAAAGTTTCTAATTAATGCTGGAGCTGATGTCAATGTACAAGAAGAACATTATTATGGTGTAACACCACTTATTATAGCCTCTGCACGTGGTAATCTCCTTATAGTTCACCTACTTCTTCAATCTGGAGCTGATGTAACGATACAAGATAAGGAAGGATATACTGCTATTGATGCTGCTAAAGTACTTCAACATCAAGAGATACTAAGAGTATTATCTCTAACATTATTAACTGATAAGGTACTTGAACAAGTTCAAAAGTATTTATCACCATCTGAGCAATCCCCCAAGTCTGCAGTAGTAACAAGTCCTCAAGATGATGACACATCATTAGAATCCCAATCCACTGATACTACACCTCAATTTAACAATGATGGTTCAGAGTCTGTTTCACAACAACATCAGGATAATAATGAAAGACAGACACAAGAAAGCAATCAATTCAGTCTTGAAACCATTCGAAATCACTTTAATAGTATGCTCAATTCACTTCAAACAAGTTACAAATCCTTCGCAAAGAACACCAAACTAATGTTTGAAAACGAACCTACATTTCAACAGCCTGTATACTAACAATACTTCACATGTCTTATTATAATTGTGTTTACTGAATATATTGTACATGTCATTTTACTATAGTGAGTATTGTGTTTGATAATTAATAAACTGATATACATACATTATTATATTATAGTTAGTAGAAGTTTCATTAACATTTTGCATTTCATTAAACCCAGTGTTATATATAGAAGAAGTATAATTATAGAAATGAAAGATCCTTTAGGGATGTATATTATATGAAAACAGGAAAAGTATGTAAACAAGGTAATGATGATGCCTGAGCAACAAAATTAAATTAACAACTTCCACATAAGGCTGGGTTCATATAATGATGCAAAGCCTTGTGTTGCGTTTGGTGAAACACAACTCACCTGATGCAAACATAGAATCAGATCCTATCCTTACATTGATGTTGTATTGTGTCTGATGGCAGTGAAGGAAGCAGATCATGTACTCAATACACTGCATTGACACAATGTAAGGGTTTGTTTCATTATGTGAACCAGCCTTATCAACCCTACATAAGTATAGCTAGAGTAACAAAGTAGGGTTGTTATGTGGAAGTTGTTAATCTCATTTTGTTGCTCAGCTATCTACCTGACTTTGTTTGCATACTTTTTCAATTCCGATATAATAATATACATCTCTACTTGTTCTTTTATTATTATAAGATGTTTTTACATTTCTTCTTTGTTTAAATGATACAGAGACTTTGTTTCTTCTGATATATAGTGGTATCACTAAAATATGTTTTAAATCATTCTTTTAAAATTATTAATCTCATCTCATGACCTCGTTCTCAAAAAGGGACACTTTTCCACAAAATAATTTACTCAAATACTTACTCACTTGCCAATTGCCATTCCACCATTTTGTATAGTAAGTCAATGAAATTTGGTATCCAGGAAGAGCTATTATTAACCCTATTAGATATCAAATTTCATTGAATAACGCCAGAATGACGAACAATTAAATGTAGCATTTGATCAAAATTATTTTGTGGGAATGTGTCCCTTATTGAAAATAAAGTCACATATATTAATAATACTGTATACATATGTACAATCTCTTATATATATAATTATATTGAAACTGAACAACGAGGAAGACTCACAGGTAAACATTTAATGGGGAACTCATAGAGAAATCCTTCATGATCTAGTTTTGCTATTAGTTGAAACATTTCTCCAGAGGGAGAGAGGAACGCTGAAACAATATCAAAGTCCTGTGTATGATATTTACGATTGCAGGTTTTCAAATTCCATCCAGGTGCTCCATCGTATCCAAATATAACTGTCAGTAACCGTGGAAACGACTGATGAAGGTCCTGAATATATTAAGAATAGTGAAGCATTAGGGATTTTCAAATTTAATGAATGCACTGACAGTTCAGAACCCATGCTATAAGTGTGATTTGAGAAACAAGAATGATTACCAACAAGAAAATAATATTAATTATTACAATTATTATTATACTGAGATTATATTATACATGTATAAGGGCGTTACAATTTACACTCCACAGTTCTAACAAGAGTACACAATTCCTAGTATAAAAAGCGCAGTGCTTTCTTTATAAAACAGTTTTGTGGCTTAAATTACGTGCGTGAAATGAAATGGGTGGAGCTAGAAAATTGCAGTCATGGCAAAAAGCCTAGAGCCAGCTTGATGTTGTAGCTGTCACTACTTCAATTGTACTTCGTTTCAGGCTGTGATTTGATAGCGATAGTCTCCAAACAAATTTTCTGAAAGTGGTGAATATTGGGGTGTTTGTGACTTTCTAAGACGGTATTCTCCCTGGGTGTGAGCAAGTTAGAATCCCAAAGCATTTTAAAAGTTATTTATTGAGAAAAGAGACTCACTCACACACAAAATTAATGTTAGTCACATGAATGAATCAATTATTGCTATAAACGTTTCGGTCACAGCTTCCACAAGATGCTCCTTCCCCGTCAAGCGCCATATTTAATAATTAAAAATAAGGAGAGCCACATTACACGTCAGACATAATAAATGCATTACATAGAAGATTGACTGACTTTAATTTGGTTTCTATTGATCTGTTGCTTATAATAGTGACACTGTTGGCTCACTAAATACTGCCTGCTTGTAGGGCTGGAAGGTGGCTAAAGAAATGGGAGAGGATTAAATCACATGACAATCACATGTTTTGACATGTATTTCTGTGATTTAATTACAGGTAGTTAAACAAACTTACTGAATATCGAAAAGGAAATCTTGAAACTTGCTTTTGGGGTTGACTGCTGTACATTGTCCCTGATACTCTACTATACATGCTGCACCCCGCTTCCTAGATAGAGGTGTGGTTATACCACGCCCATTGTTGTAATTAATAAATTTTGCAGCCACTCCTTCGATGTTGAGCTCATAGAAAAAGTAGATCATCGACTGTTACAGTTTGTTTTGCTAGTTAATGATTGAGAGTGTTCCCAGGATACGAAATGCGAGTACTATCTTCTGTGGTTTACGCAGCATTTGTCATCATTTCAATTTCGAGTTCTATTTTTGCTGATGAAGTTACATGTTGTGAGTACACTAGATTGTGTAATGTGTAATGTGTATATATATAGTACTATACACATTGTGGTGTTTTACATTTAAATTTTGAATGTTGGGTGGAATTTTGTATTGATGCTAACTAATTGCCCTCATGTCAATATCATTGTGTAAAGAAGCTGCATGGATCAAATCTTGTAGCAGAACATTTTGCATGTATTAATTTAGCGATTTTACAAAAAGGGAAGAAACTAACACCCGTCCCATATTTGTGAATTATGGATTATGCACATTTCTCTAATACTGTTATGTAAGTTATATGCAGTGGTGTATCTACAGTAAGGCCAAATAGACCATGTGAACTACTAGCGTTTCAAAGTGCCCACCTCATAAATATTACTTGAAGAATGCTGTAATATTGTGAGGTGGACCTGACAGTGACAATATTCAGCAACATGTTCAGATAGGTTCTGCTAAACAGAACATGTGGTATTATGTTTGTAGCTAAAGGTATTACATACGACATACATAATTTATATATAATTATATATATATTATATAATTATATATACATATAAAGCAATATCAACACCAACTCCCTAGTGTTCATTATGTGATGGCAAAAGGGCAGATAACTTTAGTTGAAGAGGAAACTGAGATACAAAAGAGAGAATTCAGCGCTAGAGGAATTAACTACAAAGTGACTTTACATGTACATGAACAAGAAAAATAATCATACACTTCATGAATAATTATTAACGAGGACCTAAATATTTCACACACGCCTTTGGTATACACATTTGTCCTCGGGTAACTGTCCAATGCTGGATATGCCGCTGGTTATATGTATTCCACAGTGTTCTATCCAGAATTTTATGAAAGTGACATAATTATTACATCATAATCAAGATACCTATGATGTGCTGGACTGGTATTTTGTCTATGGTCTTTTAGTGGTTACAGTATATACCCTCATAGAAATATAATCTACCCCCTATCAGTTATATAAACAATCAAATGTTCTTTGATTTTTATACTCATAGTTAAAAGGAGAATTATCTATTGTTTATGAACACAATTATGAACTTTATTCAAAAATAGTTTACTATAAAATGTAATGATTATGTCACTGAGAGTAATTTATTGTCAAATTTATAAAACTTTGTTCAAATATAATTAATTTAAAAATATTAATAATTAAATATATAATTGGTAGATTATATTTGTAAGAGTGTATACTATATACTGTACCCCAATAGAAGACTATAGAAAGAACACCAGTTAAAGGTATCTTGGACTTGGTATTCTTTGATGGAATACTGTCAATATAGTCTTTGTTATTATAGGAAATATTAATGAAATCAAGAATGTGTACAAATATTAGTATACTGTTTATGAAAAAGTAAAAAAAAATCCCAAACACCAGCCGCAATGAGGACCCCCAGACCCCTAGCTGGGTGTTAATAACCAATAAGTCACTAGAGTTTGGGCGGAAGAGAGTGGTTCAAACATCAGCTGCTTTTTACCTAACTATTTATACAGCTGTGAGCTGTGCTGAATATGAATGTTGATATGACATATTGATGTCACAGTTCCATATTTATAAATAGGGGAGCACAACAAATTTCCACATTGTTGTTATCTTTGCACTTGAAATTCTCCCAATAATGTCCCTTCCTTACAAAGAGTATACAGAAAGTATACTAACATTTGTAATCATTCTTGATTCTAAGTATTATACTAACAAAGATTATATGGACAGTATACAGAGAGAGTATGCAGAGAGTATACTAAAGGTCATTCATGTTGACCATGAACTCAGAAGAATGTTCATAACTTTAGTTTGAAATGACTAACAATCTTTTCACCTGTGCCATTTTCATATAATAGTCCTTCCCGTTCTTTTTCAAAACATTGCTTCATTATAGAGTTACAGTATAATCATGTATTAACCTTATGACATTAAACTATACACTATATTACATATAAAGTCATCACATCATAATTTTGAGGACATTGTGAATGTGAACAGACTATAATATTCGTGAGCATTCTGATCACATAATATTTTGTAGAAGGCACAAGTGAAGTGTATCCTAATATATTGCCCCTTCTAGTAAATATTTTGTGGTTTTTTTTTGTTTGTACTTCATATTTTGAAACATGACCAAACAGAAAGAATTTATACAAGATCATGTATTTTAAGTTCCTGTGGTTTCCTGTTTAGAATATGGTTTTTCCCCTAATGTCTGAGTCACACAATTAGGATGTGATGACTTTACATGTAATATTATGTATAGTTTAATGTCAGGTTAATACATGAAGTAATGGATACATAATAGGTTAATACATGAAGTAATGGATACATAATAAAAGAATGATTAAGTATAATTATATGAAAATGGTGCAGGTAAACAGATTGTTTGTCATTCCAGTATATCTGAGGTCACAGTAAATATGAATTCCCCTTAGTTAGCAATATAAATGAGTTATAATAATGTCATACCAGTACAGTACACATGTAATGGAGTATTACTTGTATAGCTTTATACTCTATAGCGTGTGTATATACACATGCACCAAATGTAATATTAATGTATATAAATGTACTATTACGTGTACTACTCATATGTCTAGTATTAATGTATATAAATGTACTATTACGTGTACTACTCATACATGTATGTCTAGTATTAATGTATATAAAATGGTAGTATTAATGTTTATTTATTGCTTATCATGTGACCTGTGGCCAATCAGAGAGATAATGCGTCACATGATTGAACATTAAATCATTTATTGCACACTTTTGCGTGCAATAAGTTAGTTATTGCACACTTTGCTCACCTCTACTAACGAAGCAGCTCGAACAACAGTGGTAGTTTACCAGATCGTCAATAAATCACTTATAACACGCTTGACAGTGCATTGTGTGTTTCAATGTAGCACTTGGGCGGTCAATAAAGATCTCGTTTACGTAACGCACTTGTCTTTGGCTCATGCATTATGTAAACTCAACCTTTATTGACCTGCCCTCGTGCTACATTAAAACACATAATCACTGTAAAGTGTGTTCTAACTATTACATAATGCTCATATACCTCTTGTGTTATAAGTACAAGATCAGTATTAATATATATTTATATATAATGCAGTTCAGCATTACCTGTATAGCTCTTATGCAGCATTACCTGTATAGCTCTTATGCCCGTATGATATGTATATAAAACCTATATTGTATGTATATACGAGTGTTATTGCATGTCATGTTTGTATACTGTGTATAGTCCATATATAGATTGTTTTTAAATTCCTACATGCATATTTTGGGGATTACCCTAGCACAGTAAACGCTAGTAGGTGGGTTGCTTGTTACTATTGTGTTCTACTCTACTGTTAGTTTAAGTATTGTATTGTCACATATTCTGTGCTGACCATACCAAATACCAACTATGATCAAAAATAAGATGAGTCAACTGACTCCTACACACACCTGTACCATATCATGGGTATTTCCCTTCATATCCAATCCTAGTGTCTTGTAATAATGTGTTCTACTCTACTATTAGTTTAAGTATTGTCTTGTCACATATTCTGTGCTGACCATACCAAATTCCAACTATGATCAAAAACAAGACGAGTCAACTGACCCCTCCTACACACACCTGTACCATATCATGGGTATTTCCCTTCATATCCAATCCTAGTGTCTTGTAATAATGTATGTTCTACTCTACTATTAGTTTAAGTATTGTCTTGTCACATATTCTGTGCTGACCATACCAAATTCCAACTATGATCAAAAACAAGACGAGTCAACTGACCCCTCCTACACACACCTGTACCATATCATGGGTATTTCCCTTCATATCCAATCCTAGTGTCTTGTAATAATGTATGTTCTACTCTACTGTTAGATTAAGTATTGTCTTGTCACATATTCTGTGCTGACCATACCAAATGCCAACTATGATTAAAAACAAGATGAGCCAACTGGTCTGCTGTATGGGAAATATACAACAATAAGCTATTACCATAGTATAGCGTATCATTGCCCTGTGAAATACCCTCCTCCGAGTATAATTATATCTTAAAGGTTATCAGTCAGTTCATATATTCTTCAATAATATATGTACAAACATGTACATATATATCATATATTGGGTGTTTACCTGTATACCTCATGTGATGGATGGCAACATAGTGTGTTATTATTGTCTTGTGAAATTCCCTCCTTCGAACATAATTATATCTTAAAACAATGTATTTATCACACTCAGTCAGACAGTTAATTGTCTCCTTTTTAGAAACAAGACTACATTTATATTATATACTGGGTATAGCTACTGTGAAGGAGGTTTATGTAGATATATACACCTTGAGGCCTGTAGTACTGAGTGGTATATCCACATAAACCTCTAAACACCAGGTGGTATATCTGGCATACACACCAACTAAACACAGTTTATATAACATACTATGATTTAAGTATTGAATTTTTGATAAGGTATATACGCGAAATATACACCTAACCACATCAAATGGTTGCCATGGTAGCATATTATATTTACAAGTATATAATATTACTTTGTGTATTGTACATTTCCTGAACATTGGTAGTAACAACCATTCAGCTACTACTGACACACATCCTGGGGATTTCCCTAGTTGTATATCCGTGTTTTTGATAAGCTCATATGGCGCACCATTGGCCCAAAGAGCTTCTTATTTGGCACTGCACAGTTTTCTCTTTGGGCCAGTGGTGCAGTTAATTTATGATTATATTGTCAGTAACAGCATTAACTCTTAGTTAATTGGCTCAAGATGTATTCTCAATGGCACACACACTAACCATTTTTGAGCCAATTTGGCCCAAGTTTCAAAAGTTATCAAAAACTCTGTTGTATATTATACAGTATATAGTATATATAGTGTCCTCTTGAACAATAACTATATATACTATTAAAAAAATGTCATGTTCCTGCCCTGCATAGCTTCAGTAGCCATTCAGCCACTATTGATCCCTCCTACACACACCTACACTATATCCTGTACCATATCATGGGTATTTCCATTCATATCCTAGTATTTTCATGTGAAGTATATACCTCCTCAGTATAAATATACCATAACATCTTCCTGCCCAGTGTAGCATACATTCAGTAGTAAAAACCACTTGCCCACTACTGACTCCTCCTACACGCCTGCACTATATCCTGTTCATATCCTGGTAGTATATATATTGTCTTTTGAAATATCCACCTTAAAGATATAATCAGGAGCCCATAGTCAACATCATTATGGGCTCCTGATATAATCATATATACCATGTCCAACACATGTAAAATCCTAGCAGTCTATACATGTACACACAGCTATATCATATCCTGGGTATTTCCCTTCATATCCATCCTAGTGTATATATTGTCATGTGAAATATCCACCTTGTAGATATAATTATACCATGTCATGTACAAACAGTATAATCCTAGCAGTCTAGTACTATATCATATCCTGGGTTTGTTTCTGCCCAATGTTCAGTACTCAGCCACCTGTACCATATCCTGCCTTGTGTTATAGTATATGAATTGTCATGTGAAATATCCACTTTGTAAATTAATATAATTATATCTTAAAATAATATTATTATCTTGTCAGTTAATTAGTTTTGTTTTCAATATAATTAATAATACTAAATCTCGTTTATCCTAATTAACTGTTCTAATACTAACAAAAACAAACTGTACTAAAAATTAACAAACTCAGACGTCTAGCTGGTAAACATTGTCAGTATCAATAATAATATATGTATATAATAATAATAATTATGTTAAATAGTTTGACTGTATATTAGCTGTCAATATTGTGGTAATTATATAATATATTATGTGTATAATTATTATGTATTATATATGATCACTGTGCTATATCCTTCATTTTGCAGCTGTTTCTAGCAATATTTCAAAAACAGAAATTTGTACAGTACGTTTTGATCAAGACTTGAAACTTGACTGTGGAAGTCATACTGGAGGGGTGTGGTTTAAAGATGGTTCTAATCATTCTGTGTGTGCAAACGATCAGTGTATACTGAAAGATATGACGTTCACTAAAGACTCTGGAATGTATTACTGTAAAGTCTCTGACAATGAAAAAATAATAAAATATAAAATACAACTGATTGTAGAAGGTATGGAAGAACTTGACTCATAATCTCAGTGCCTAAAATGTATGCCAAACGCTAGCATTAAATTATTTCTGGTATTAAATTAGAGTGACCAATATCTGAGCTATGTACATATATCATGTACTAACTAATATGTACAACTATGTATACATATACACCTTCCACGTATGGCTGGTATTAAAAATGGTATTTAGGCACTGCTTAATCTCGTATATTCTTTAATTATCTGTTCAAACCAGTGTTGTTTTAGTTAACTATAACTAAAACCTCTTTTAGTAAGGCATTATGACTTTTAGTTAACTAAAGTATAATTACAAGTCTATTGCAATAACTATAACTAACTAAATGAAATATACACTTTTGACTAAAACTAAAACCCAAAACTAATAATTGATCAACTATAACTAAACCAAACGTTGACCACACCCTCATACTATATCTAATGGTCATTATTGTTTTACTAAAACAACATCAGTTCATCTTCATACATTAATTTTAATTGTATCTATATCCATTCTATAGCTCCTCCTGAGTTTCATTCATTTGGTGATCAACATACAAGTAAAGATGGTGACATAAATACATATCCGGAAGTGGCTATTGAAGTAGATGAGCTACATGGTACACTTGAAGTAGAGGTCATATATACATACATACATACATACATACATACATACATACATACATACATACATATGTACGTACATACATACAACATACATACGTACATACATACATACATACATACATACATACATATGTACGTACGTACATACATACATACATACATACATACATACATACATACATATGTACGTACATACATACATACATACATACGTACATACATACATACATACATACATACATATGTACATACATACATACATACATACATACATATATACATACATACATACATACATATGTACGTACATACATACATACATACGTACATACATACATACATACATACATACATACATACATATGTACGTACATACATACATACATACATACATACATACATACATACATACATACATACATATGTACGTACATACATACATACATACATACATACATACATACATACAAACATACATACATATGTACGTACATACATACATACATACATACAGGTAGTAGGAATTGGTCCATTTAATGTCACATGGCATCATAATAGTACAACAATTGGAGATGCCTGTTCATCAGACTATGTTACCTGTACTGATGGGAAATTGAATGACACTACTATCAAATTTGTAAGTAGTCAATATTTAAAATTTTAACAATTATTTCTCTGGACATGTTTTGCTTCTTTGCTGAACAGCTTTTGAAAAATAAATTGCATTCTTTGTTTTGCTTTTTGAAAATTCAACTAATTTATAAAGATAGCAATAGACTCAATGTAAAACATAGAAAAGTTAGTAAAACTATCAATGTTGAACTGGGAGTTTTTTATGGCCCACATAGCCAGCCATATGATTACTTTCTACAAAGGTTAAATGATCACCATAATCCTAACCTATAGTTAATGTCTAATCCTGACCTATAGTTAATGTCTAATCCTGACCTATAGTTAATGTCTAATCCTAACCTATAGTTAATGTCTAATCCTGACCTATAGTTAATGTCTAATCCTAACCTATAGTTAATGTCTAATCCTAACCTATAGTTAATGTCTAATCCTGACCTATAGTTAATGTCTAATCCTAACCTATAGTTAATGTCTTGTTCTCTAATTCTAGAAATATACAATTACAAATACAGGTGACTGGGCGGTGAATGGATATTACTATGCCAATGTCACTAATACATATGGTTCTAGTTTAGCTAGAATCAAATTCAAAATACAATGTAAGTATTGTTTGATGTGAGAGGAGGGGTGTATGGAATAGTAAGCCAATTGGCAGACATTTTGACCTATTTTCAACACTCTTGTCCTGCTCACTATATATTTTGTATACAGCTCAGTTTCAGTTATACCGGACATTCACTTGATTTATCAGATAATGTTCATGATGACTGACTGTTTTCACATCACTGTATGAGCAGGGCTCGATTTGAGCATATACGGGAGTATACGGCGTATACCTTGTTCTGACTTCAATTCCAAATAGTATACTTTGTTGGTTGTACTTCAATACAGCCTTTTTTCTCAGTTCACGTCTTCAAGGTAGACTAAGAGTGACTAGTAAACTTTATATTCATCTTCAATAGTTCTTGAACTCTAAAATTCCTTCATGACCATGCCCATCAACTGCGACACATGTGGGTGTGATCTCAACTTTAGACCACACCCAACATGTGCCTCAAAAATTATTATTTGAGTATACATTGTTGGCATTTTACAATTTGAGCCCTGTGTATGAGAGTATAATAATGGTCATTCACTTTTACTACGACTTCAGAAAAATGTTCATAACTTTAGTTTTAAATTACCAACAATATTTATAGTTGCACTATATTTCAGATAATTATCCTTCCCGTTCTTTTGTGTTTATGTGTCAAATTTCAATACATTGCTTCATTATTGAGTTACAGTATAATGTTATGACATTAAACTATACATTATATAAAGTCATCACATCATAATTTTGAGGTTGTCATGAATGTGACTTAGTGTCATGTATTAATTTTAATCCACACATTTCCCGTCTTCAGGTGGAGCTCAACCTACCAAAGTGCTAACACTCAAACCAGTCGATTCCTTTGGTATACTAAAAGCTGAAGCTGGTGATAAAACTAAAATTGATTGTTTTGCGGAACAAGCATACTTAAACACAATAGGAATTTGTTATGGATACCAGAACGAGTCCTTTTCCAACATTTTTCAGCAAGTGAAAACCCGATGCTCAATATGTATTAACGATGATGAAAATTGTAGTACCCAAATAAGCAACAAAACCCAATGGGTTTCTTATAGATATTCAAAAGGAAGTTGTAATGATCAACATGGTGTCAGATTAGAACTGAGAGAGGTTCAAAAATCAGATAACAATCTTCTATTCTTTTGCTACTACCTTAATTCATTAAGAAATGGTAGTTTTGGACATTACAAACTTGAAGTGGAGACTCCGGAATCTAGATCTTATCAATTAATTATCATTATTGGAGGTTGTGTCAGTGGTTGTATATTACTACTTACTGGAATAATTTTCACTTTGTGTCTGACAATAAGGCATCGTAAGTATAGAAGAAGGGAAAGAAACTCTGGAATTGAGGAAGAGAGAGATGTGAGAGTGCAATATCCCACTATACAAGGTATGTGTGTGTGTGTGTGAGATATACTTCAGACCAGAGTTTTTTTATAAGTTTTGAAGTTTGGGCCAATTTGACTCAACAGTGGTTAGTAAGTGTGCCACTGGAAACACATTTTGAGCCAATTAACAAAAAGATAATGCTGTTAGTGATAATATAATCATAATTAACTGCACCACTGGCCTAAAGAGATAACTATGCAGTGCCAAATTAGAAGCCCTTTGGGGCCAATGGTGCACCATATGAGCTTATCAAAAACACTGCTTCAGACATTGTCATTTAGTTGTTACAATTCTACTACAGTAACTATAATTACAATGATCATTAGCCATATTAGGACATAGATCCTAAACCATTATTTTTAGTAAGCCCTAATATTAATCAACTATAACTGAATGTTGACATACTATAAATAATAAAGTGAATTCAATAATTATTGTCGAACTAAAACAGAATGAAGCAACCTCCTTTTTATTGAAGATAACCAAAAGCAAATGATAGATAGATAGATATATAGATAGATAGATAGATAGATAGATATATAGATAGATAAATAGATATATAGATAGATAGATAGATAGATATATAGATAGATAGATAGATACATGGATAGATAGATAGATAGATAGATAGATAGATAGATAGATATATAGATAGATAGATAGATACATTGATAGATAGATAGATAAGCAATTAATTATTAATTTCATTTTCAGTAGATGGAGTCACAGTATCCAGTGAAACCAGTCCTCTATTGTGTAATAGTCCACAACCGAACTTAGAATATCTATCGACAATATCTGTCTGTAAGTGACAATACACTATTATAGGATGGCTATTTATGCTAAACATCTGATCAAATTCTCGTTGAATTCAAAATTAGGATGCGATGACTTTATATGTAATATAGTGTATAGTTTAATAATATAGGATTACACTATAACTCAATAAATTTGGCCTGCACAAAAAGGATAATTTTATGACTGTCACAGTGGTGCAGATGAAAGATTGTTGATCCTTCCAAACTAAAGTTGTAAATATTTTTCAGAGGTCAAGGCGAATATGAATGACCTTTATTATATTCAAAATACTATTGTATCACAATTGATTATGCCATGTATAATAATCGTCTTATTTGAAATTTCAAGTGCTTCTTTGTGTAACGGTGATTGCATTGCATTGCATCATACATTCTAGGCAATAGAGTTGTATGCTGTTTTGTTACTATAAATAGTGAATGAGTTGTGGTTTTGTTACTATAAATAGTGAATGAGTTGTGGTTTTGTTACTATAAATAATGGGTGGGTGTTGAGCTGTTTTGAAAGTGGCATTTGAAACAATAACACAATTTTTAATTTGTTTTTGTCTCCGTTTACGAGTTACCACTACCTCACATTATAGCATAATTGTAATTATACCTTAAGCCTACTATTAATTGTGTCCACTAAATTTAGTGATTTTTAAATGCTCGAATTTAGCATGTAGCATGCATTAATTTTTGCAAATTTCTAAGCCACACCTAATAAAATGATCACAAAATATATCAATTATTATATTAGTTGCTAAAATTAGTACACACAATTAAAGGTAGACTTAATCATTGTCCAAGTTAATTAGCACCCAACTCTATATGAAAATACAATACATATTTTTCATAATTACAGGTGACGATCCCAACGTCTATTTAACAGATCAAACTCCCAAACCAATTTTAGTGCCAGTTTAGATCAATATAGATCAATATTTGATCATTTGGTTTTAAGTTTAAATCAGTATTCAATGAGGCTGGATACAGTATATATCAATATTTGATCAGTCTGGTTTCACTTTAGATCAATACATTAAGTTTATGTTTTATATTATTTTGTTAACATTGATCGTTTTGTTTGTTTATTTTTATTAAAAACACACACAAAAGAACAGATAACAATAATTATGATTGTGTTACATGGATGTTACACAACTGTTTCTGTAGCATTGGAGCTACTATTTTGCTGAGTATCTATAGCATCAGGAGTGCTTTCTTGGTGGATATCTGAAGTATCAGAAATACTGGTATCTTTGGCATCAGGGCTACTTTCTTTGTCGGTGTCCTTAGCGTCATGAGTGGTTTCATTGTGTGTATCGTTAGCACTAGGATCACTCTCTTTGAGAATTTTTTGAGCATCTGTAGTGTCCGGAGTACTTTCTTTCCATATTTTCTGAATATCGGGCGAATTCTCTCTCTAAATAATAAAAGCAATTCATAATTATGTAGATCCTTCACAACTAGTGATGCAACGATATAGAACTATATTACAATTCAGATAACCCTTTAATTCATAATTATATAGATCCTTCACAACTAAAGTACGTTCACGTTGAGTTGGCACAAAACTAAATGATATTATCATTTAGTTTGGTGCCAACTCAACGTGAACGTACTTTAGTAATGCAACGATATGAACTATATAGCAATTCAGATAACCCAATAGATATCTATTAATACTGATCCAATATTATATCTATTGTATTAGTACTAATAATCTACATGTAACCTCTGGTATCTGATTTGAAAATCTTCTATATACATTCAATCATAAGATTACATCACTCTAAACTACGATGTGGGGGTCAGTAATGGTTGTGGTTGACCAGCAATGAAGTTATGCAACATTGAGCAGAAACATTAATATGATGGTAACTGTTTAGTGTTGCATGACTAGGAGTACTGGGTCCACTTCTATCCCCAAAATGGGCCTATATCATACACCTCAGTGTATGTTGGTTTATCACAGGACATCACTGAACCAGCTTGATTGCTAGTGTGATCTTCCCCGAGTAAAGAACAAGGCAGAAAAACGCATTAAAAACCATATCAATACTAAGCATTATGGCTGATAACGACCAATTACCAATCCAATTATCAGTGCGTCACTATTCACACTAAAGTCATAACAAATATTTGATTATAAACAGCTGGATCAAACCCCCTCCAGAGATATAACCAAGTTTGAAAAATCGGCCCTTTTCCACATTATCTACATAACAAATCACAGGATCAAATGTCCCTCCTATCTTTAAACACTTCCTATCTATTACTGTCAGTAGAATTTCTTATTCAGGAAGAGCTGTCATTACACGTCTTAGATACCAAAAGCTATTTACAAAACGAACAGCAGAACAGCGAGTGGTAAGTATAACCCTATCAAAATTATTTGTTGGAAACGTCCTTTTTTTTTGCAAATTACAATGTATATTGTAATATCTATATATAATTGTCCTTGTAACGTACGTCAAGATCAAACGTCAAGCTACACGAAAGAAACCATGGTGATAAGGTAAAACTGCACCCACAATTTTACAAATGGAGAAGTCGAAAAGGAAGAGAATAAGAAAAAGAATTTTCAGACTGAAAAGATGTGAAAAAAGGAAGAGAAGAGTTAGAGAACTTTGAATACATCACTACTATCGTAGAAACACACTGGATTCAGTCATGCAACTGGAAAGAATAAAGAGTCTAGAACAATAGCAAATATATTAGTCTGAGAGTAGTTCGTAGAATTTCTGTGGGTGTATGCTAGTTTATATAATTATACTTACCTTTTTTTGTTCAATCAGATTAGTTAATTCATCAATTTCCAATTTCAATGAAGCAACCTTTTCTTCATCCTTAACAACCATCAATACTCCTCTCTTTCCAATTTTTATGGACGTAGAGCTTCTCGCGTGATTGAAAATGTTATGTCCTTTTGGATCTTTGTACACGCGTATCATCTGTGTAAACAGATACATCAAATGTACATTATCAGTGGAATTTCCGAAGGTTAGACTTAGTAAACAAAGAGGATAAGGTTCCTAAGGCCTTGGAAAATGAACATAGAGGGTTCTAAAGTAGGACTAGTAATATACAGAGGATAAGGTTCCTAAGGACTTGGAAAATGAGCATAGAGGGTTCTAAAGTAGGACTAGTAATGTAAAAAGGATAAGACTTGGAAACAAACACAGATTCTAAAGTAGGACTAGTAATGTACAGAGGATAAGGTTCCTAAGGACTTGAAAATGAACGTAGAGGGTTCTAAAGTAGATGTAGTAGAATTTTTATGTAAGGACTGGATAAGTAAATAGAAAATAAGTTGGGATTTCATGCATAAGTTCTCACTAGTCAGGAACTGTTTGCTCCATTTAAACTTACTTGAGGTGTAAATGTTAAGATAAGTATTGCGTGTGCACTAACAAGCAATCCACAGGAAATGAGAGCTTCGGTGACATTTGGGTAGCCACTCGATGCAAATGACACCACGACTATCTCAACTAGGGCAAGAGTATTTATGTAAACAATGACAGCTACTGTTTTTGAATCATTCAATGCTTTAATTTTCACTCGTCTTGTCTGGAAGATGAGGACTATCGCTACAATCTGCATAATTCCAATATATACAAAAATGAGAATAAACAGTAAATCAGCTGCTGATGAGAAGCATCCATAGTAGAAGAAGTACTGTTGTATACCACTTTCCTGTGTGGAGAAAGAGACAGAGACAGAGAGATTCAGAGAGTAAAGCTTCATAAATGTGATCATGAAATACTTACATCCAGTGCTGGAGGAAATTCAAGATCTTCCCGAAGGTAAGCATTGGGTCTTGTCTGTGGGACAGCAGTTCCAATTAGAAGGATTAGAACAGTTACTAATGTCAGGCCAAAAACAATACCAAGCAGATGCAAATCTGTTAGTTTATGTGTCTATATGAAAATACTAACTCAACCAAAAGGAACATATGTACATGTATATACACACAAAGAGACAGGGAGAGAGGGAAGGGGGGAGGGAGGGTAGGAGAGAGGGAGGGAGAGAGAGGGAGGGAGGAAGGGATGGTGGGAGAGAGGGAGGGAGGGAGGGTAGGAGAGAGAGAGAGAGAGAGAAAGAGAGAGAGAGAGGGAGGGAGGGAGGGACACACACACAGACACATACACGTACATACACAGATATACATGTACACACATAAGCACACAGACACACATACACACATGTACCTATACATACACACATGTACACATGCATACACACATGTACACATACATACACACATGTACACATACATACACACATGTACACATACACATAAGTCACCTTCTTTTTTTTTAAGGGACTATAAAAGATATAATATATTCTCCACATTTTAGTCAGTACGGCACCAAAGCTAAGAGCAATTCCAACAACACTTAACCACATTGTAATCTATTTAAAATGAAGAGAGAGAGGAATAACTTTTGACTTTCTCTAGTCCACTCTTCTGTAGGTCTAGTAGCCAATACTCTCACACATATATGACTAAATTAACTAACTCATCTTTCCATCTATCTATCTATCTGTCTGTCTGTCTGTTTGTCTATCTGACTTTTTGTCTGTCTATCTGTTTGTCTGTCTGTCTGTTTGTCTGTTTGTTGGTTTGTTTGTCTGTCTATCTGTTTGTCTGTCTATCTGTTTGTCTGTCTGTCAGTTTGTCTGTTTGTTTGTCTATCTGTCTTTTTGTCTGTCTATTTGTTTGTCTGTCTGTCTGTTTGTCTGTTTGTCGGTTTGTTTATCTGTTTGTTCTCAATATTTCAACTCACGCCACAAAATACAGTGACAACAGTTTGATCAATTGATGAATGAACACGAAAGAATATTGATACACATATCAGTGCAGATCCTGCTACTATACAGTAATTGAGACTAGGTGTTGTGAGTTGAACAGCTCTATACAAATATATGTTAATATATAATCATGTTGATACTAATATCAGTACAATCCCTGTTACTATACAGTAATTGAGACTAGGTGTTGTGAGTTGAACAGCTCTATACAAATATATGTTAATATATAATCATGTTGATACTAATATCAGTACAATCCCTGTTACTATACAGTAATTGAGACTAGGTGTTGTGAGTTGAACAGCTCTATACAAATATAATTATAATCATGTTGATACTAATATCAATATATCAATATCATCCCTGTTACTATACATTCCAAATAGTCATAAAATAATTATGTATATCTATGTATAATTATATCTATGTGTATCTAAAGAGAAAGGTTATCAATGTAATATATATACATGTACACTTACATTCATAACTACATGTACACATACATACATACTTAATATTTACATACATATTAGTCACACACACACACACACACACACACACACACAAATACATGTATGTACATACATAGTAGCAGGTATTACATACGTATAACTCACTTTTTGTTTCTGAAGACAATGGTGAATATGACACACACAACACAAAATACTAGACCTATAAAAGCAGCTATATATGCTACTGATATTAATGCAGGATGAGATGATGTTATTACATCGACTGGTGTGCCATCAGACGGTATACCATCTGTATAGAGAGAGATATATTGATAATACACGTAGATAGATGGATGGATGGATGGATGGATGGATGGATGGATGGATGGATGATAGATGGATGAATGGATGGATGGATGGATGGAAGGATGGATAGATGGATGGATATACATACAGACAGACAGACAGACAGACAGATAGATAGATAGATAGATAGATAAATAGATAGATAGACAGATAGACAGATAGATAAATTTATGGATAGATATATTATAGGTACATGTAAATGACTAATAGAATAGAAAATAAATGGACCTGGAAACACTGTATTATTAGTTTCATTATTAATATACATAAAGACATCATCCTCCCATCTTGCTATTTGGTAAAGCATATCTGAAAGAAAATATAGATTGATAGATAGATAGATGGGTAGATAGATAGATTGATTGATATGTGGATAGATAGATAAATGAATAGTTATATAGATAAGACTCGTAGTTTACTTACAGTATCTTAGTAAAAGGAGTTTAGATCTGTGATTTAGTTATAGTTAACTAAAAGTCACAATGCCTTACTAAAAGGGGTTTTAGTTATAGTTAACTAAAAGTCACAATGCCTTACTAAAAGGGGTTTTAGTTATAGTTAACTAAAAGTCACAATGCCTTACTAAAAGGGGTTTTAGTTATAGTTAACTAAAAGTCACAATGCCTTACTAAAAGGGGTTTTAGTTATAGTTAACTAAAAGTCTCAATGCCTTACTAAAAGGGGTTTTAGTTATAGTTATAGTTAACTAAAAGTCACAATGCCTTACTAAAAGGGGTTTTAGTTATAGTTAAAGTTAACTAATTAAAATACTAACTATCTCTGTATTGGTAAATCCTAACAAGAGTAGACAATCGTGTTCCATTAACATCAAACTGGACATTACCCTGAAAAAACAAATCAAATATTTTAAAAGAATGCTTTTTTATAATGTATAATTTCATTTCTTACAGAAAGTCCTTCGAAATCTGTCTCCATGAGAGCCGAATTTATCAAACACGATGCTGTAGTATTTCTTGTATAAACCCAATCTTCTAACGAAGCGAAGACATTGCCATCACCACAGTGACCAATGGTTCCATTAGGACCTGTAGTTCCATTTACTAATGTATCACTAACTGCATCTAATGCAAAAGCCAAAGCCCATGTGGCATCATAGGCTAGATGAGCTACAAATGTTTCATCATATGCAGAATTAGCAACTCTTTGAGAATATTCCGTTAAATATTCATTATACGTCTATAAGAAGAATATGAAATCTGTAAACCATTGAGCATCAGGTATAGGAATCATGGAGGCTAAAGGGGACCCCTACTCTAGATTACATTTAGTACAGTACGGTATAGGAATCATGGAGGCTAAAGGGTTTTAGCACCCTACTCTACATAGTACAGTACATGTATATTGAAGTACTGAAATTGTGGATGCAGTGTTCTGCCCACACTGGTCAGCACTAGTCAGAAATAACCACCACCCAGACTCCGTATAACAAATGCCATACGAAGCCATACATTCTCATAAAATCACAATTACTGAACTCGTGTACTGCCATTAGCAATACCATATTTGGAAGTTAATGCTTGTAACTTTGTATTAAATTCCTACCAGTCATAGTTAATTAATTTTTTACTCACCAAATCTCCAACAACTTTCTTGTTCTTATTCTCGTTAATTGGATATTGCTGTAGAGCCAATGACCTATCGATTACTTCCTCTAACTGAGCAATGCTACAACGGTGTGTATTCTCTGTGTCCTCAATCTTCCACCATTCCTCGCTATACCATCCATATAGAATCCACACATAATATTGGCCAAATAGCCCATTATGATATGCCTATGAAAGAAATAAAGTCGTATTGAATATTAGCTACGAGCAGTGTTCTGCCCATACTGGGCGGCACTGGTCGGAAATAACCCCCACTCAGCATGAATTAACCACTTCTCAGGTGAGTTAACCACCTCTCAGGTAATACATATATAGAGCAGTGTTCTGCCCATACTGGGCGGCACTGGTCGGAAATAACCCCCACTCAGCATGAATTAACCACTTCTCAGGTGAGTTAACCACCTCTCAGGTAATACATATATAGAGCAGTGTTCTGCCCATACTGGGCGGCACTGGTCGAAAATAACCCCCACTCAGCATGAATTAACCACTTCTCAGGTGAGTTAACCACCTCTCAGGTAATACATATATAGAGCAGTGTTCTGCCCATACTGGGCGGCACTGGTCGAAAATAACCCCCACTCAGCATGAATTAACCACTTCTCAGGTGAGTTAACCACCTCTCAGGTAATACATATATAGAGCAGTGTTCTGCCCATACTGGGCGGCACTGGTCGAAAATAACCCCCACTCAGCATGAATTAACCACTTCTGAGGTGAGTTAACCACCTCTCAGGTAATACATATATAGAGCAGTGTTCTGCCCATACTGGGCGGCACTGGTCGAAAATAACCCCCACTCAGCATGAATTAACCACTTCTGAGGTGAGTTAACCACCTCTCAGATAATACATATATAGAGCAGTGTTCTGCCCATACTGGGCGGCACTGGTCGGAAATAACCACCACTCAGCATGAATTAACCACTTCTCAGGTGAGTTAACCACCTCTCAGGTAATACATATATAGATAATGAAAATATTAAATCTGTTCATAGTCACTCAAAACTATATTGTAATGACTTTATATGTAATATAGTGTATAGTTTAATGTCATAAGGTTAATACATGATTATACAGTAACTCAATAATGAAGTATTGGATTGAAATTTGACATGGACAAAAAAGAATGGGAAGGACTATTATATTAAAATGGTGCAGGTAAAAAGATTGTTGGTCATTCTAAACTAAAGTTATGAACATTTCTGTGAAGTCATGGTGAACATGAATGACCTTTGGTGTTGTTTTAGATAAAATATTAAAGGTTGGGTTAATTAAACTAACTATACCTGTATTAATTATTGTGTAAATGAAACCAAACATATGGTGATATTATGGTGATTTCATACTCACACACAACTAAATACACAGCAATCGTTTGATGTATAGTGAATGAGCGTACATAAATTACTATAAATAAACCACAAATCACCTTAACTGGTCTGCCTTGAAAGGTTAAAACTATATTATAATCTCACAACTACACAATGATCTTTTGAGTTATGTACAAAATTAATATAATTATATATTAATATAAATATTTATAACAGGAACTATTAATGGGTTCATCAAGTCTGGAGGAGTAAAAACTGTATTATATGTCACACACACACACACAACTACACACCTATCTTTTGATCTATATACAGAATTAATATAAATATTGTATCATTACAAATCAATAACAGGAACTATTAATGGGTTCATGAGGTCTGGAGGAGTCAAAACTGTATTATATGTCACACACACACACACAACTACACACCTATCTTTTGATCTATATACAGAATTAACATAAATATTGTATCATTACAAATCAATAACAGGAACTATTAATGGGTTCATGAGGTCTGGAGGAGTAAAAACTGTATTATATGTCACAGACACACAACTACACACCTATCTTTTGGTCTATGTACAGAATTAATATCAATGATGTATCATTACAGATCAATAACAGGAACTATTAATGGGTTCAAGAGGTCAAAAATGCATACAGATACAAATATGTCACAATATAATCATTAACTGCACCATTAGCCAAAAGAGAGAACTGCGCAGTGCCAAATAAGAAGCTCTGTGGGCCAATGGTGCACCATATGAGCTTTTTATAATCTTATGTTGTGTGGAGTGTATAAGTTAAATAATTACAATGGTGTTATGTACTATATCATTACATGTTGAAGTATACTGTATAAAGGACAGTTTCTACATGAAACTATTTGCTTGAAACTATTCACTGCTACTGTATAAATTGAAAACTGGATCTCATCTTAACAACTAAAGTGTCTGGATTATATGTATTGATATAATATAATGTATTGATGTAATGTTTACATGAAATGGGAAGTGATCTCATGTTGTGACTGCTGTCAAGTCACTTAGTTTCCTGTAATGTATATGTACATGTACATGAGTCACAGGTCATAATATGCAATTGAGAAATTTAACAAATTATTGAAACTATTTTAAGTATTACAATACAATCCTGACTAACCTCACATATTACTTGTCTTGCTTTGTTCTCGTATGTATTCAAGAAGAATATTCTTCCATTTTCAGGCTAAAGGAAGAAATTTCATCAATGAATTAGCATTTTACTAAAGAAAGATACAAAATTTGTAAAACTCATGCAAGATTTTTATGGCCCGTAGAGTGCTCCCTACGATTGCTTTACACGGGATTTCTTGTATATATTCTTGTGTTACATATGTATGCATTATATACGTAGTTAAGGAAGTTGTGTCATTCCGGGGGAATCAGTCAATTAATGGTCATGGCATGTAATGAAAACACATGCTCAAGCCTACATACCAGCAGGAAGAACGCAGCATGTTTGTAGCTTGCATAGAAACTAAAACTATAATAGGCGTTCTCTGAAATATATTTCTAAAGTTCTACAAGATCCTTTAAAAAAGTTAGGAGAGTAGATAATGAAAATAATAACTATAATAGGCTGTTATACATGTACTTCATGCATGAAAAAGTCAGACATGATTAATGAATGTTTTACACCACAAAGCAATCATAGGGATACTATTTACTCTGTATATATATATATATGGACTACAGAGGTTTGATAAGGGTGTCTGGGAATCCCAGGTGCTAATTGAAACCCTGATATCCCAGTTGCCAATTGAAACCCTGACACATCTCATAATAATAATTCCATCCTCACAAATATTTCAGGTGTGTCATCAGGATTCTCAAACACTCGAGTAGTAAAATTGACATCTGGTAAAAGTAGCTCGAGTAGTTCTTCACTCTAAAGAGAGATTTAAGTATTATATATTCATATAAATATTAAAACTACTAAAAATATGTGTAAGACATACAGCAGGGATGAGGCAAATCCCTTTTTAGCACATGCATAGGCACAAGCCAGTATATACTTCCCTAAACATTAAGTCAATATAAACATCAACACTTCCTGTTATCGTAAGCCATTTGCCAAGACCTTGTGCCCTTAAGCATTTATTAATTGGTTGTGTCTTAAGCACTAGTTAAATGCTAACACGACCACAAGCCATTGTTAAAGTGCTTAAGCTAAACATTTAGTGTTGGGCTTAGTATAAATATAAATACTTTCTGTTATTGTAAGTGCTTGTGCCTTAAGCATTTATTAATTGGTTATGCCTTAAGCACTTGTTAAATGCTAACACGATCACAAGCCATTGTTAAAGTGCTTAAGCTAAACATTTAGTGTTGGGCTTAGTATAAACATAAATACTTTCTGTTATTGTAAGTGCTTGTGCTTTAAGCATTTATTAATTGGTTGTGTCTTAAGCACTTGTTAAATGCTAACACGACCACAAGCCATTGTTAAAGTGCTTAAGCTAAACATTTAGTGTTGGGCTTAGTATAAATATAAATACTTTCTGTTATTGTAAGTGCTTGTGCCTTAAGCATTTATTAATTGGTTATGCCTTAAGCACTTGTTAAATGCTAACACGATCACAAGCCATTGTTAAAGTGCTTAAGCTAAACATTTAGTGTTGGGCTTAGTATACATGTAAATATAAATACTTTCTGTTATTGTAAGTGCTTGTGCCTTAAGCATTTATTAATTGGTTGTGCCTTAAGCATTTGTTAAATGCTAACACGACTACAAGCCATTGTTAAAGTGCTTAAGCTAAACATTTAGTGTTGGGCTTAGTATAAATATAAATACTTTCTGTTATTGTAAGTGCTTGTGCCTTAAGCATTTATTAATTGGTTGTGCCTTAAGCATTTGTTAAATGCTAACACGACCACAAGCCATTGTTAAAGTGCTTAAGCTAAACATTTAGTGTTGGGCTTAGTATGTTGTAAGTGCTTGTACTTAAGTATTTGTTAAATGCTTAAGGCAGGCACAAGTACAAGCACTTTCAAAGCACTCAAAGCATATATAGTGAGTACTTGAGGACAATGTGGTTATTAACTTAAATAGTAGGTAGCATCATTTTACTAAAAGTAGTCATTGTTGTCATACTATAACACTGCTTTTTAATAGCTACTATTAATAGCCTTTGAGTGGATTTTGGACATTTGCAGTTCTAAAATTGTAGTCGTTAACTATAACTATAACTAAATTCCTTTTAGTAAGATATTATATTTTTTAGTTCAGTAAACTGCATTTGGAGAACAGGAGAAGATTGGTAATAAGTCAGAATATTCAACAGCAGTTAGCTCACTATGAGTATGCTTTATGTAATCTAAAACCTTTAATTGGAGTATATATGGTAAGTATATATTAAGGGTGGAGTTTCTATTTAGTAAAGTACCATATATACTCTAATTATTTCATGCTAGATTACACACAGCTAGGACTAATGACTATTTCCACACCCATTATTTCAGTTAATACTAGACACAAGTACAAATATTAGCCTAAGGGCCATAGGCCTGAGGGTGAGATGATTATAAATCTGTTATAGCATGTTATAATCATATTAACATATTAGTTTGAATTGCTGATTATGATCTCAATAGCAATACAGAAGTATGTGTCTTAGTGAGAATGAAGTGAGAACATAATTATGAAGCTCACCTCAGTAAAAAGTGTTTCTTCTTCGGTGATCACTGCAACTCGATTCCATCCATAATAGTCTATTATACCAGCAACTCCTAAAATTATAACCTCTTGCGATGAATAAATTTGGAAATAACTTTTAAATCTGATACGATCACTGAAGACAGCAGCATTAGAGCTGTAAGATATCTAAATATATATAAATAACATTTCCTTATAATTATGACAAAACTAAGTAATTTAGTTATAGTTATAATTAAAGTATTTAAATGACTAGATATGTACAATGAGAGAATAAAAAGAGACATGTTTTGGTATTAGACTAGTGAACTACCAAGTAGAGAGACACACAGCTGAATTTGTCTGACCTAAGTAGTAGACATTATCTATGAAATGGTCCTCCTTACCTGGCTCCAGTAGCTCAGATGATAGAGCGTAATCAGAAGGTCCTGGGTTCAAATCCCAGCTGGTCCAGATCTTTTTCCGGACATGTGTGTGTGTGTGTGCATGTGTGCATTTGTGTGTGTGTGTGTGTGTGTGTGTGTCTCTCTCTCTCTCTCTCTATTGTCTCAGTTATAGTTATATTTAACTAAAACAACACTAGTATGTATGCACGTACATGTGAAAATCCCCAGAAATAGCCCACTTCAGCTATGGGTTCTGTAGCTACCGAACAACCTGAGCCAATGATAGCAATGAAGTTACGACAAGGATCACTAACATTAGCAAAAAACGCTGACAAAGAGATGGCCCGATCACACTAAAAGACAAATAGATGAATAAAATTAATTATAAATGAGACAAAATTAATACATTCATATATGTATATTATAAATGAATGAAAGATGGA
>OX345653.1:3705000-3710000 GCA_947044365.1 Petrosia ficiformis | reverse complement strand
TATTATACCTAAAGATGTTTTATATTGTATACATTTTAATTTAATTACGATTTACTGGTATTCAATTATATTATTAGTACATTTTTGTTGTGCCTGACTCCAAATATGTGCTCTTTATTACATATTTGACTGACTATAGAAGACTGTAATGAAGCTTGATCATTAGGGAAATTTTGTTTGTGCTTGACTCCAAACATGTGCTGTTAATTACATATTTGACTCACTACAGAAGACCTCATTGAAGCTTGTCTATACAGCATACAATGCTTTGATATGTAAATAGTAAAATGTTACATAATTCTCTTCTAATTTGGACATGTTATTTACTTTTAGCTGCTAATGAGAGCACTTAAAACAATAATTATTTTTATAGTATAATTATGTACTCTGCCAATATTTATCTATTGTCTTTACAATATACATAATGGAATCAGTGTAGTATACAGAATTATGTGGTATGGTCTTCATAATAAAAATTTTGACATGAAGGGTCTCAATCTTTCAAGCAGGGTTCTGGTCCTTTCTAATTTATAAAAAAGCCCAGAGACCACCCTGAATAGAATGTTACTCTCTCTTTCTCTTTCTCTCTCTCTCTCTCTCTCTCTCTCTCTCTCTCTCTCTCTCTCTCTCTCTCTCTCTCTCTCTCTCCTCCCTCTTTCTCTCCCTCTCTCCCTCTCTCTTTCTCTCTCTCTCTCTCTCTCTCTCTCTCTCTCTCTTCTTGTTAGTGTGACAGAACCACAAGTCTGGAACAGTTTTTCTATTTCATTGAAACAGATCCTACACGAATAGCAATAGTTGGTTCCGGATGTTCAGCAGCAACGGAACCAGTGGCTGAAATATCACCATTTTGGAACCTACCTGTGGTAAACAATTTGAAGCATAATTATTATCAACGTGTTGATGTTTATGTTGATGAAAGCCTGTTAAGTCTTCCTGAAATATTTCAGCTATGCAAGCTGGCATAAGCATCAACAACCATATATACATAGGGCATTTTAAACATAATTATGTAATTTAATTTACACTCCACATACCTTCATAACTACCACATCTACCTCCTACCTACCTATTTATCTACCTACATGTACCTACCCACCTATCTACCTACCTATTTATCTATTTACCTAACTACCTACCTACCTACCTACCTACCTACCTACCTATTTATTTACCTACCTACCTACCACATGTGTGGATGGATGGATGGATAGACGTACTGATGGACGGACGGATGGACTTGTCCTGATGTTTTATATCTATTTACTTACTAATGATATACAGGTATCCTTCACATCAGCTTCTCCACTATTGAGTAACAGAAGAAGATATCCATTATTCTATCGTAACTATCCATCTGATGTGATCGTGGCACCTGCTTTTGTGACATTGATACAGTCTTTTGGATGGAGAAGAGTGTGCATAATATCTCAAAATGAGCCTGTTTTCGTAGAGGTAAGTATAGTCTAGTTTTCAAGGTTGCTTATAACTAAAATACTATTGATATAATAAAGAGTTTTCTAAAACTCTTATTTATTTGTCTATTTTCAAAGTATGTGGCATTTGTAAACGTGAATCTGGTTATTTGGTTGAATGAAACGATAAATGAGAGTGATGTAAACTTATCAATGAACATGTACTAGTTAGTTGTATAGTTATTATTCATAACAGTTTAGTTTGTATGTATGTAATAAACACGATAATTATTATACTTTTGGTAAACGAATGTTTCAGTCTCATATATTAGTGCATGGAAAAATGATGAGATGGATGAAAAGGTCATAAATACATTACAATTAATACATTAGTGTTCTTTTATATAGTATGACAATAATGACCACTTTTAGTTATAGCTATAGTATGTATAGTTTCTCACAATTTAGTTACTTATAGTTAACTAAAATAATATGCTCATTAAAAGTGTTTGAAAACCGAATATCCTTTAAAGTGCGTTATTTGGCTGTGGTCCCAAAAAACACCCTAAGTGTGTATACATGATGTATTTCAATAGATTCATGACAAATAAACACAATCAGCATTTGTATATCTTGTTTATGTGTGTGTGCCTTTAGAAAACTTCCTTCATTTTTAACTTTTATGTCATCTTCCATGTTTGTGATAATGCCCTTGGGTCAACTCTATTTTTAAAACAAGATATATAGAGAAACAAGTGTATATAGAGAAAAAAACGTCCCTATGATTGCTTTACAAGTTTAAGTGAAGATAAAAGTATCCTTCCTATGTCAGCAGTAACTTAGAAACAGCTCATGACTAGAAGAATCTACATGATTGTATGCTTTGTATAAACTAAAGCCACAAAACGACTGGCAAAGTTATGACAATCAGAGGTTACATTTCAAAAAGTCTATGGGGTGATGTCACCAAACCCACTTCTGCAATTAATATATTCCCTGGATACTTACAAACTAGTTATAGTTTAATTACTAAAATAATATTAGGCTCACTAAAAGGGTTTTAGTTTTAGTAAATGTGCTCATTATTGGCCAATTTTCATTTTAGTTTACTACAGTAAACTTGTAGTTTAGTTATAGTTTAGTTAACTAAAAGTCACAATACATTACTAAAGGGGTTTTAATTTTAGTTATAGTTAACTATAATGGGTACTGTGTGTCATTATTGTTGTGATTGTAATGTAAGGCAGAAATGGCTATATAGAGCTGTGCTAAAAATTAGTGATGCACATGAACATATACTAGAAAAGGAGTGATCACATGTATATATAGGTATAGGTATAGGCAGTTTTAGTTGCCTATAATATCTGTATCTGAATTATAGGCAAAACCTAGTATAGGTACAACACTAATTAAAACAACACTAAAATATGAATGTGAGTAGAATTTAATAAAATATATGGAGAAAATGTATCTCTTTTGATGACCAATAATCATTACTGATGGCTCTCATGTCTGAATCCTAACCACATATAACATTTACTTGTTTTTCCATTCTTCTTTCTTTTAAACAGTTCTTGTATTTTAGCTACAACAGCTAGTAATTATGGTTTCCACAAGCTAAATGTGTCCTGCAGGTCTGCTGTAGCTCGAGCACACGTTCATTTATGTGCCTCACCCATTAATTAACCAAGCCCCTCAGAATGATGTAACTTCCTTAAAAACGTATAGAATATGACACAAAAATATGAATATATATAAATTCAACCCCGTGGAAAGCAATCATAGGAATGGCTCTGTGGGCCATAAATATAACTACTTGGTTATGTAGATCCGTCATACCTATATATATATATACATGGCAATGAGATATTCAATCTGTTTTCAATGAGTTGTCAGGAACACAACATTCTATGCTATTGTATACCTAATCTTTTGGCAGTACACGTCATGTTTACTATGTCTTGTAAAAAATAATAACATTTATTTAGTCACCTTTGAATTTCATTGTTTTGTTTATCATCTCATCAGCCCATGTTACATCTCTTAGCAGCTGTCTTGTTTTATGAATATGAATAAGCCACTCGTATTCTGGCTAGGGTATTTAGAGTGGTGGTTGGATTCTAACTTGCATTTAGTGCTGTTTATCCAGTATATACTTAATACTGTCTTAGTAACCTGTATATGTATTATCTGAGAGGTGGTTAACTCATCTGAGAGGTGGTTAATTCATTTGGGTTATTCCCAACCAGTGTGGGCAGAGCACTGCAAATATAATATATATTTAATTTATGTACAAGACTTGCTTAGTTTATATCCTGTGTCTTAATTAATTGTGTATGTAAAGTTATAGATAACTAAATAATACGTTTTGTGAAACTACATACATGTATATATAACTAAATTACAGGTCTACTGTAATAACTATAACTAACTAAAATGAAGATTGGCCAATAATGGGTACTTTTAGTTAGTTAACTAAAACTCAAGCCCTGTTAGTAAGCCTAATATTGTTTTAGTTAATATATAATTAATTGTAATAAAAGTGGTTATTACTCTCAGCGCTATCATAATTATATATTCATATTCCAGAATATAAGAACCCAAATGAATTTATTAGAGGCTGCTGGGATTGAGGTCAGTTCAAGTTCATTCACTTTTCAAACAGATAACCGTCCAGATATCTCCTCAGTAGTGGTTAGTTGTTCATGTTGTCATGGTTACTCTGTATTGTACATTCTGCCATACACATGATACACATATACATGTACCCATACTCATTCTACATTATACCCATACCTATACCTATACTCATTCCATATATTAACCCCATATCATATACATGTACCCATACTCATTCTACATTATACCCATACCCATACCTACACTCATTCCATATATTAACCCCATATCATATACAGTACCCATACTCATTCTACATTATACCCATACCCATACCTACACTCATTCCATATATTAACCCCATATCATATACATGTACCCATACTCATCCATATATTAACCCCATATCATATCATACCCATACCCATACTTGATCCATATATCATCTAT
Organism: Petrosia ficiformis; assembly: GCA_947044365.1. Taxonomy (NCBI): domain Eukaryota; kingdom Metazoa; phylum Porifera; class Demospongiae; order Haplosclerida; family Petrosiidae; genus Petrosia; species Petrosia ficiformis. Next base: position 3,705,519 of record OX345653.1, on the reverse strand, counting down.
ACCCATAGTCCCATGCCCATACTCAATCATTCCATCATAATTGGATTCCTGACTTTTCAGTTTTCTTTTATTTCTAATTCTACATATCATAATAATTATATCATGCCATATCTATGCATATGCATTCCAATACTCATTCCCATGCCCATCCCATACCTCATTTCCATACTCATTCCCATACTCATTCCCATACTCATACCCATACCCATACTCATACCTTATACCCATACCCATGCATGCATATCATTATTATATTATAATATTATTACACTACTCATACCTATGCATGCTTGTATCCGCATTCCATATTTCTTATTTACCAAAGGATACAAATGTGAATGTGTTTTTTATGAATATGTATCAAGGAATCGCCATTGATGTCTTTTGTCAGGTGAGAAATAGTTAATTAAAAGTTAATTAATTAATGTCACTTTCATTTTCTACTGGTTATAATTTTTGTTTAGTTTTATCGAAAGGGTATTCGATATCCCTCATATGCCTTTATAACTCATGGCTGGT
>OX345653.1:3632500-3697500 GCA_947044365.1 Petrosia ficiformis | reverse complement strand
AGCAAATTGGACCATCGTGATAGCCAATTGGACAGTAAATTGAACAGTGGTGATAGCAAAGTGGACAGTAATGGTGATACTGAAATACCAATGGAAGAATTACGGGTTGCACTTAATGGTGCTAATCATAAAGTCCGATTCTCAGATGTAGACATTTCAGAGTGTTAAAGCAGACCCTGGCATAATTTTACATGAGTAATTATAATTTTGTGTGACATTTCTCTTTACTTTTGTAACCCTGACTAGACTGTGTGTACATGCATCCTATATATTTTCTTATCTTAATCATTATAATCATTGTATGACTTGTAGCTTACCGATTAGTTGTCTGATTTTACTATGATGCACACTACTTTCAAAGAATATTACATAATGTTTTTAGAAACCAGTTAATTAATTATGAATTTCATTAATATCAAATAGACGTCAAGGCCAGGTATGTACGTATGTAGCAAGAGATTTATTAACAAAGCTGGAAGGTCAATATGGATCCAATGTGCAATGTAGGCCAGGGCTGTAGGAACTGGTGTCTATGCTCATTTCACTCATGATTATCCTATAGCTCAACTACCCTAAAATTGCTAAATGCAGCCATATTTTTTTTTGTATCACTGCACGAAATGGTTATTTCTTGTTGTAATAACCATTTGCTACTATAAATAGAAACAGGTCTACATCTATAAATATAAAACCACACCTAATGATACTGCCTTTACAATAATTATGTTTACATATCCCGCCTGAATGCAGTGTTACTATGGTTACTACACCCACATTGTATTATGTCCAATATTAGTCACAAATCATAATTGAAATATGATATACAAATGATTATATAATGTGTGTTTGTATATATACCTAAATAGGAATGTAGATAAATAAAAGTCACTCAATAAAAAAAGTATAAAAAGAAACCAACACAAATACACAATTCATTGTAAATTTAATTATGTACTAAACATTTTAAACATTAGATGTTGCTATCTCAGTAGAAAAAGTCAAACGTCCCTGTGAACTCATATCTTCTTCAACTTCTTCTTCTTCTTCAATCTTCATAGTAGATAGGCCGTTTCTTTGGGGTGGGCCATCAGTGAGTCCTACTTTGCTGGGACTATCATCTTCAGAGGTAGTCGAGTTCATAGTACTTGCTCCTGAGTCATTTGTAACTTTAATAACGGGACTAATTGGACCAGGACTCTAAGGGTTACAATATTGAATGTAGGGAAAAAGTAATTTTGTAGCTATTAAGTTTTGTTATGTTGATCTTTTCAGTTATGTCATTACAGAGATGTTTAATAAATGAATGTTTTGAGACAAAGGTCTTCGGCTGTAAGAAGACTTTCGTGTCGAAATGTTCTCATAATTATTAGCTGAATAGGGGCCTCTGAGAGAGTAGACTGGGCCCACAGTAAACTTTTAATTTGGACCCCTACCTCAAAATTAATTGTTGCTTAGCTAATTTGTATGCTGTTTTTTTTTCCTTTTTAAACAATAGCATTTAATAACTTATAATATTAAGAAGATCTGATCACACAACTGAAATGTAGAAGGAATACAATAGAAAGAGTACAAGTAGGAGATAGAGTAAGGAAGGAAGGAAGGAAGGAAGGAAAGTAGAATTGATGGAGAAGACTCAGAAGAGGAAGATCTAGAAAGACAGAGATAAACAACAAATAAATTTACAGGTGAGATCAGTCTAGCTCCCAGTCCAATAGGAAGAGAAGCTGTGACATCCAAAGGAGATGGTGAGTAAGTCAAACTTCTTCCTTTTCCTGGTCTGAGACTGGATGACAGATCATTCAGAGAAGATAAAGCACGCCTTCGAGGATTGAATGGAGTTACACTCTGAGTACAAAATACATGTATATACATGTATATGTCAATAAAAAGTCACCATACAGTACAGTAATTACTCAGTAGTTTCATTTCCACACTACAGTAGTTCAACAGTAGTTTTGACAGTAATTGGTATACTTGTGAATTCAATAGTCAGTAGTGAGACAGTAATTACTATACTATACTGACAGTAGAACTAAAATAATTACTGTTACTGCATGGTGATTTTTTATTGACATATACACCCAAAGGAGACTATGTACACATCACTGTGTGTCATCATGGAATTTAAATAATATTACTTGGCATATATTACGTGTTGAACATTTCAATCTGCCAAGTCAGCATATAATACACGCTAATTAAATTCCACAGGCAGTGATGTGTGCACACTGAATAGAGCAATCACATGGCAATCACATGATACCTCTATGAGTTGAATTAATGATCTTCATCATAAGCATAGATGCCAGTCTACTTTAGGAGTCCTCAAACAAGACTAAGATGTATATTACATGTGGGGATAGAACATGACCCAGTACTCATAGTCATGCAGCACCGAACAGTTCTCATCATATATTAATGTTCCTGCTCAGTGTTACATAACTGCATTAGTAGACAGAGTGGCAAATCCACTCAGCATTCCATGTGGAAAGGGTGGATCTCCTAACAATGCTTACAAAATAGATATAATTATAATTATGTAAAATTGTTTACCTCATATTTTCCTAGTCGCCCTTCCAATTCTTCAATCCTTATTTTCATGACATTTAAATCATGCTCAGTGTGACCTAGACCAGAAGCAAAGGAAGGTCCACTATGACTTCGTTCAAATACATTTTCTCCATGAGGATCTTTATAAAGATTATACCACTGAAAAATTATAATAGAGTATAACTATTATGAACTGCACACATACACATACCAATACATAAACACATACACAAATATATAAACATGAACACACAGATGCACAAACACACAGAGACACACAGATGCACAACTACACACACAGACACACAGTCACACACACAGACACACACACACACAACACACACACACACACAACACACAACACACACACACACACTCTGGTGCGCAACTACACACACAGACACACAGTCACATACACACACACAGATGGACAACTACACACAGACAGACACACAGTCACACACACACACACACACACACACACACACTGGTGCACAAGCTCAGACAGAAAATTGTTCTGTCATTGTTCAATCTATCATAGAATTTATCTCACAGAGACACACACAAATACGCAGACAAACAAAGACAGACAGACAGACACAGACAAACTACTCACTTTAGGTATAAACAGTAAAAGCAAAACAATGGTGGAAACAACAATGAGACCTAAACTAAAAACAGCTGCATCAGCATTCCTGAAATTATCCAGTGTTATGACACCTATTACCATAATCGTCAGCACAACTGAGGTGATATATATAATCACAGAAATTTCCTTGGCATCATTCAGAGCCTTGATTTTGACTTTACGAGTCCTTATAGCAAAGATCACAGCAGCTGCTTGCAACAAAAATTTGAGGAAAAACAAAAACCCAATCCATATTTGAGAAGCCCTGGAGTTGCACACTAGAGTTTCATAATCGACCACAATCCCATATTCCTAGAAAACAATATTATTATAATTTTTATGTGACCTAATTTTCAAAAAGGGACACATTCCTGTAAAATAATCCTGATCCAATGCTTATCTTGTATTTCTCACCACTTTGCCATTTTATACAGGAAGTCAATGAAATTTGTTATACTGGAAAAATATTGTTAAGTTGAGTAGATACTAAATTGAGTTTGCTTCCTGTACAAAATGGCTCAATGGCGAGCGATTTGAGGTAAGCGTTTGATCAACACTATTTTGTGAGAAAGTGTCCACTGGGTCGTATATATACACCACATAACTGGGTCTCATTTATAGTATACATGTATGTATACATCATACCACTGGGTCCTATGTATGTATATATATATATATATATAGCCCATAACTGGGTCTCTTTTATACAATGTATGTGTATATCACACCACTGGGTCCTATGACCTATGTATACATCACATAACTGGGTCCTATGACCTATGTATACATCACATAACTGGGTCCTATGACCTATGTATACATCACATAACTGGGTCCTATGACCTATGTATATATCACATAACTGGGTCCTATGAACTATGTATACATCACATAACTGGGTCTTATTTACATCACTGGTTCTTATGTATAGTATATGTTATTTTTTACTTACATTGACATCTGACGGACTCTCAACATAAGGTACATTCACTGGACCATAGTCATCAAGACCTAATGCTAACGAGACGTAGACAATATCGAATACACACGCAGCTAGAACTAACAAAATTAATTGCCAATCCTTAATAGTTCTCTGTATAACAAATGAGATCATTATTAATACAAGTTCATCCATTCAACAGTACGTCTGTCTGTTTGTCTGTCCTAGTCAAAAGTCCACCTCACCATGGTGAACAGGTACATGTGTGTATAATTGTAATATACCAGCTAATGGGAATATGGCAACATATGTAGGGACTAGTATGGATATGACAATAGGATGGTACCTAATGTCATCACTTGATTAATCTATTATATGCTCAACGTCAAATTAAGGTATTGCACATGTCTCAGGCTCAAAACCTCTGTGCATCAAAATCAAGACTGTCTGTCGATCTGTCTTTTCTACCTTTACTGTTGACCCTCAAATTTTGTCCATCTATCTGTTAGTTTAAACAACCGAATTATTTGTCCATCTATGCATCCGTCTGTCCATCCCCATTCGTCTGTCCATCCATCCATCCATCCGTCCATCCATCCATCCATCCATCCATCCATCCATCCATCCATCCATCCATCCATCCATCCATCCATCCATCCATCCATTCGTCCATCCATCCATCCATTCGTCCATCCATCCATCCATCCATCCATCCATCCATTTGTTTGTCTGTCTGCTCATTTAGTTGTAGAGAAGTTCTGATACAGTGTACTAAAAATGCAGTTCTATATAAGCTTCAGTTGATAGTAGAAATGCTAGTTTGTGATCAGGGAGATGATTTAAACTGCTAGACTACAACAATTATTTCATTAAAGCACACAATGATTTGGCTCTATACCTTCATGAGATTGTCACCTTAACTATATATCTTATATCTGTTATTACTTTGTATTATAATTATATAACATATACTCATTTGTGTGTGTATCTCTCCACCTCTCTATCTGTTCATCTTACTCTATTTGGTGATGGATTATGAAATATGAAATAAACGCGCCACATTTTAGCACAAATGGTTCCAAAACACAATGAATATCCTACAGCTTGAGTGTATGCTCTCACCTGTGGGGGAGGGAGCAATTTAATTATATATACAGACAAACTTATAAACAGACATTATCATTACAGAAAACACAATTATAACTATCATAATGATCACATGACTATTATGTGCGAAACATGTGACTTACAATACACATTCCATAGAGAATATTTTCCTTGAGAGCTGGATATGTGTAACAATATACCGATACGATGAGAAGAGCACAACCAAGCACAATTAGATAATTCAAATTTGGACTAGTTAAACGAATGTATCTGAAGAAAAAGTACAACAGATTATAGCAGCAACCTGTCTGTCCATCCATCTATCTATTCATCTAATCATTCATCAGTCCGATCATCCATCCTCCCTCCTGTCTATCTGTCCGTCCGTCAATCCATCCATCTATCTATTCATCTAATCATCCATCAGTCCATCCATCCATCCTCCCTCCTGTCTATCCGTCCGTCCGTCAATCCATCCATCTATTTGGTCATCTTCTTGTCTGTTAAAATGATTATTTAACTTACTTCCTCTTTCTAAATACAAAGTTCAACACACCACACACGACTGCTAATATAACTCCAGCTGTCGCCAGGATGTACATAATAATGAATACTGGTAAAACAATAGTTCTTGATTCAGTCAAAGGACTTCCATCAAAAGGTATGATAACTATACATTTAAATAATAATAATAATAATAATAATAATAATTAAGTATAATGACAAGGATCAAACCCGATATAATAATGCAGCTACAAAAATACAATAATTAATTATAAATTAATAATGAAAAAGGAACAAAAAATTCTATGAACGCTGGTATATAGTCACTGGGAATTGAACTCATCCACCAGTGCTCTCACCACTGAGCTACGACAACCAGACAACCATCAGCACTTCACAATCCACTATATACTGCATGAGTGGTACTGAATGCTTCAGTCACGCACCGGCAGCCAACAGGATTCAAGATTGAGAAAGAAATTCCAATCAATTAAAAAAAACTTGGATTTCTGTCATTCAAGGCAGGAAGTTACATATGAGATTAATTAGTTATTAAGAATATTTTTTTTAAATAACAGCTTTCATAAATAACATGTAATTTGATAAAATGTTTTAAAGGGGAAAATCCCAGGGTCCCTAACACTACCCCACCCCCCGTTTATGAAGCACCCTCAACTTACTTGGCCAGACTGTGTCATTAGTTTCATTATTAATATACATCAATATTGGATCTGATCCGTTGTCTGTAATAATCCTTCCTATTAAAATGGGATCTGATGAAGACTCAAACCTATACTGCATGACACGAGGCTGTGACTGCTGCCGTGTACCGGTACTGGGATTAAATGATACCTCACCCTAGTTAAGAATTAAAGATTAAATAGATTAATATAATAATATAATTGTTATATACCATATGTACTCTATTTATACAATTGACACAAAACAATCATAAAAGCTGTATAATTAATATAATTATATACATGTAATTATCATAATATGTATGAGTGTGTGTGTGTGTGTGTTTGTGTCTAAGACGGAGTGTAAGACGGAGAGAAAGACAGAGAGAGAGAGACAGAGAGAGAGGGACAGAGAGAGACAAAGAGAGAGACAGAGAGAGATCTAAATTTCCTCACAGTGAGTCCAGTGAATGATAATCCATCAAGAGTTCCCATAATTTCTGCAGTGATAGTTTCACTTTTAACTTCATTGTCAAATTCAGAGAGTGGATAAGTCAAGCTTGTTCTAGTGAAAAAAAAGTGGATTAATGGACTACTGGATGGATTAATGGAGTATTGGAAGCATTACTGGATGGATTAATGGCGTATTGGAAGCATGACTGGATGGATTAATGGAGTGTTGGAAGCATGAATGGATGGATTAATGGAGTATTGGAAGCATGACTTGATGGATTAACGAAGTATTGAAAGCATGACAGGATGGATTAATGGAAGAATGGTTCAATGAAGTTAGTTAATGAAGAAACAAACAAGCTAGTGATACATTTACAGACAGAAAAACATTAATTCTCACTTATTGACAGCCAATACAAATGCCCAGAGAGCATCATAAGCAAATGGAGCGGCAAAGCTCTCAACAAATGAAGTTTGGTTCAATTCTGTTCGATACTCTGAAAGAAATTCGTTGTATGTCTACATGGAAGAAGAAGGGCAGAGAAGTAATTTAGAATAACAAAAACAGGTTTGTTATCTATTAGTTATTCACTTTCATCTTGACCTCAGAAATATGTTCATAATTTTAGTTTGGAAGAACCAACAATATCTTTACCTGCACCATTTTCATACAATCTGTTATTTCATTAGCCACACTAGCTCAGCTACACTTAACTATATCTGTCAAGCAATGTGTTGTTTAGTTAACTAAAAGTCCATTCATGACCTCAGTAAAGTGTTCATAACTTTAGTTTGAAATCTCATACAACCTTTTTTTCCTCTAACATTTTCATACAATTATCCTTCTCGTTATTTGTTGTGTATGTCAAATTTCAATCCTTATTGAGTTGCAGTACAATCATGTATTAATTAACCTTATGACATTAAACTATACATAAAGTCATAATTTTGAGGTCATCATGAATATGATTAGTTCATTAGTTGATTGCACATACCTTTCCAACATCAGTAGGTGCATCTTCATTATCAGCAGTTGGATATATGTTAATTACAAGAGAGCGATCTAGCACTTCCTCTAACTGAGAATTACTACAAGATACTAGAGTGTCATTACCAGCTGACTCTGGGAGAAGAAAATAATTATTAAAAAATATTGAGTGCTCATGAATTCTATTAGCCATGTACATGTACATGTACATGTATGTATATTGAGTTCTGAATTAGGCATGTGTGTACATGTACATGTATATTGAGTTCTGAATTAGGGGCATGTGTGTACATGTACATGTGCATATATGTACATGTACATGTATATTGAGTTCTGAATTAGGCATGTGTGTACATGTACACGTGCATATATGTACATGTACATGTATATTGAGTTCTCATGAATTATATTAGCCATGCCAAAGGTATGTATATGTACATTGTGTACATGTACGTACATGTACATGTATATCAAACCACGTATGTATATGTACCAGGGATGTGGTCAATTACCTTCATTATGTAAATAATTACTCTTTCCTAGAGAAATATCCAAGTACATTACAATTACCATTATCACATTCATGATAACATGGCTATTATCATTAATTTTGATTTAGTACATATTACTATAAGCAACATATTTTTAGACTCATACATTTAAGACTTACTGTTATTATTAATATTAAAATACATAAAAATTAATTAAAAATATGTACGAAGAGTTATTCTACCTTCCATCCACCATTTAGAGGGATACCATCCAAGAGTTAAAAATACATAACGAGGATAGTATGTGTCTTCATCTCTCTGGTATGCCTGTGGTTGATATACAAGTACATATAGAGAATATGTTCAGCACTCCATAACAGTTCATTCAACTATCTACCCATCTTTCTAATCACTACTACTCCTGTCCACCCACTTATCATCTATCCATCCATCTGTCCGTCTGTCCATCCTTCCTTCCATCCGTCTGTCCATCCATTGATCCATCAGTCTGTCCATCCATCTATGCATCCATTCATCCATCCGTCTGTCCATCCATCAATTCATCTGTCAATCCATGGATCCAACCATCTATCCATCCTCCATCACTTACAGCACAGATGACTCTTCTGGCATGTTTTGGGTACATGTTGAGAAAATAAATTCTGTATTCCAAATCCTACGAAAATAAAAATTACATGTACAATCCTTTAATAATATTTATTATTTACTTACATGAGTAAAGATAGGTTGCTGACCAACATTTTCAAAAGAATGAAAGGTAATAACAGATACATCCTTACTAGCATCAACAAGTGCAGTCTGTAAATGTTCTGTTACCTGAGAGGATAAAAACCAATGACAATAGACAAACAGACAGACAGGCAGACAGACAGATAGACTGATAGACTGATAAACAGACAGACAGACAGACAGATAGACTGATAGACTGACAAACAGACAGACATACAGACAGACAGATGAACAGACAGATAAACAGACAGACAAACAAACAGACAGATAGACAGACAGACAGACATAGATATAAAGAATGCAGACCAGATTAAATTCGATTTCAAGCTGAGATATAATAACCAGTCTCGTCCAATCATATAAATTCATAATACCCATAACAACATCTTGATATTCTACAGCTGATGGTACAGTACGATAAAAGTTTGGGTATGAGTCTCTTATGATTAAATCTGGGGCTTGTGAGGCGTATGACATCTATAATGAAGAAGTGGAGGAGGAGGAGGAGGAGGAGGAGCAAGAGATGAAGAGATAAGAGAGGAGAGGATAATGCAACTTTCTAAGCAGATATGCAAAATAATATAAGAGAGAAAGAACAAAGCTATAATTATGTATTTACATGAATAATCTCCCAGAAATGGCTAATCTGTCCAACAGGAACAGTGGCAATGGAACAGCCACATCCCAACAGGAAGACCTTGTTTGGAGGTGTGTTGGTGATTTCTGTAAAAAATCTATCTAGACTAGGTGTGCGAGCACACTAAATGTAAGGAAGAGAAAAGGGAGAGGTGAGGTGAGGTAAGGAGAGGGAGGCAGGGAGGGAGAGGATAGAGGGAGGTAGGGAGGGGAGAGGAGGGATAGAAGATAGAGGGAGGTATAGAGGGAGGTAGGGAGGGGAGAGGAGGGTAGAGGATAGAGGGAGGCAGGGAGGGAGAGGAGGGGATAGAGGATAGAGGGAGGGAGAGGAGGGGATAGAGGATAGAGGGAGGGATAGAGAGAGGTATAGAGAGAGGTATAGAGGAGAGAGGAAAGGATAGAGGGGAGAGGGAGGAATAGAGGGAGGTAGGGAGGGGAAGAGAGGTAGGAAAGAAAGGGGTGAGTGTAAGTACACAAACAATTAGAACATAATATGGTACTATAATTATATACTATGATATATAGAAAACCTATCACTGCCTACTATCTATATAGTGCTATACAATTGTACTGTTGCAGTGCCACACCCCCTTGAAATATCATAATTATAATTATTACAAATCATGCACAATTCATAAGAATACTTCAAAGAATGAATCACCTAATTTCAGAAATGATATTTATGTGTATATGGAAATGTTGGTATCTGTATAAAACTGTACATGGAAATTGCTGATATGCACTATAGTGGTTGTCATAGCAACTGATAACACAAGTCTAGTGATATAGTTGTTGTCATAGCAACTGATAACATATTAAATAATTATTATGAACTCAACACTTTTTAATCTTGCGTAATTACACAACTAATAATTCAGAACAGATTCGTTTCCATGGCAATAAATAAACAATGAATGTATTATCTAGATTATAGACCAGATAAGAAAATTTAATTAACACATAATAATTATATCCAATTATAAAATGCTATGTAAACTTATACTACATGTGTATGTAGTAACAGCTGGATGTGTCACTATGTAATAGTGCATAATGTATATACTCCAATACATACCAAGTACACAAATGACATTACATAGTACTTGCCAAGTATACAATGGTGATTATAATACACAAGTACACAAGTACATATGTATGCCAATACAATAATACACAAGTACATGTATATCAATACAATAGTACACAACTACATGTATATCAATACAATAGTACACAAGTACATGTACACAATACAATAGTACACAAGTACATGTATATCAATACAATAGTACACAAGTACATGTATATCAATACAATAGTACACAAGTACATGTACACAATACAATAGTACACAAGTACATGTTTACCAATACAATAGTACACAAGTACATGTACACCAATACAATAGTACACAACTACATGTACACCAATACAATAGTACACAAGTACATGTACACCAATACAATAGTACACAAGTACATGTATATCAATACAATAGTACACAAGTACATGTACACCAATACAATAGTACACAACTACATGTATACAATAGTACACAAGTACATGTACACTAATACAATAGTGCACAAGTACATGTATACAATAGTACACAACTATTTGTATACAATAGTACACAAGTACATGTTTACCAGTACAGTAAATACTTAATTCTACAACAGATAATAATATTGCTTTATTTTCAGTCATGAATATAAATGTCATGCTACATACATGTGGTACTAAATCTCATTGTATGTACAGAGTTATACATGTATCAAACTGTGGTTTTTATTTTACTAAACTACAGTGATGTGGATTATCCCCAAACATTTAAAGTAGTGTAGTTTTAGTTTGATAATACTAACCACTTTTAGTTATAGTATGTCTAGCTTATCACGATTTTAGTTATAGTTATAGTTAATTAACTAAAACAATTTTAGGCTTACTAAAAGGGTTTTAGTTTTAGTTTTAGTTAACTAATTAAAACTGGCCAATTTTCATTTTAGTTATTGCAGTGGACCTGTAATTTAGTTATACTTTAGTTAACTAAAAGTCATAATGCCTTACATAAAGGGATTTTAGTTATAGTTAACTAAAACAACACTAGACTTTAAAGCTAGTTTAGTATATTGCAACTAATTTCATTTCCAGATTATACACAGACATTATATGAGACAGTAGACAGACATAGATGGAGTATGCATGATAAAATGCACTTAATGTAATAGTAATGAGTGTTTTGTATTAATTTGCCACAACAATAAGACTTCACACTATAATCTTGTAGTAAATTGTAATTCAAGTCGTTTTCAAAGACATTATAGCATTTCTGATATAAAGGAGAAATAATTTGTACTCCTACTCATCACTATTTGAAGATTATTCATGTTCACTATGACCTCAGAAAAATGTTCATAACTTTAGTTTGGAATGACAAACAATCTTTTTACCTGCACCATTTTCATATAATTATTCTTCCCATTCTTTTTTAGTTGTCAAATTTCAATCCTTATTAAGTTACAGTATTAATTAATTAACTATATGACATTAAATTATACACTATATTGCATATAAGGTCATCACATCCTAACTTTAATGAAATATGAACTACATGTAAGTTAACATAACACTTGTTGTTATTATTTTTTTACTAGTGAAATCTATAATTTATGCAGAAACTGCTTGTACAGTGTTCTGCCCACACTGGTCGGCACTGGTCATGAATTAACCACCACTCGGATGAATTAACCACCTCTCAGATGAATTAATCACCTCTCAGATAATAGCTACACTGAGACAGTATTAAGTATATACTGGATAAACAGTACTAAATGCAAGTTAGAATCAAACCACTATATACTCTAAATGTCCTGGGCAGAACACTGCTTTTATACCAAACCTCATTAGCTTTCTGTACACATCTATCAAAAATAAGTAATTACTTGATCAGAACTCAAAACTGTCAATTTTTTGCTGACACGATATTTTATAGCCTTTCCAGATGGACAACAGGACAAGTTATATGTAATCTCTTAGTTTACATTCATGAAAATTATGTGATGACTTTATATGTAGTGTATAGTAACAAAACCACAACCCATCAACTGTTTATAGTAACAAACCATACAAAACTCAACAATTTGATTACCTAGAACTATGCATGCATGCAGCAAAGGTTGAAGCCCAATATCAAATAGCCAATAGTGGGTGTAAATTGATCGTGTCATAACGTCATAACTAAAACGTTTTAGAAACCATCTTTCTCGTATAATTAAAGTGTGCTCGTAGATCAATCAAAGATCGAACAGGAGGTAATTAATACAGACAGACACATACACACGTATTACCATACTCTCCTGTCTATGATGCTTTGTGGTGAAGGTAGTCTGATGGTCAGTTTTCAAACACATGTCACATAAAGTTTGTATTCTCTAATAACTATTGTTGTGAATTAATGACTATCTATTATTAGCCATAATCTGATCATTACCAACAAAGAAATATTCTCAAACACAGACATACAGACATACATCCATGTACATACACACAGACAGACATATATACACAGACATACGTATATAAAGACACACAGACATACATGCAGACATACATACACATGTACACACATACACATAGACATACATACACATAGACAGACACATGTAGAGTCACAGACATACATATACACAGACATACATACATAGTTACATACACATAGACAAACACATGTAGAGTCACAGACATACATATACACAGATGCACATACACAGACATACAAACACAGACACATAGACATATACTGACAGACATACATACATGCACAAAGAGACACATACATACACATACACAGTTACACACATACACACAGAGACACATACACAGTTACACATACACACAGACATACAGACACACATACATACAAACACACATAAACACACACATAGACATAGATAAACAGACACACATACACACAGACAGACACACATACAACACACATACACACAAACATACACACAAACATACACACATACACACAGACATCCACACAAACATACACAGACATACATACACAGTTACATCCATACACATAGACACACATACACAACATTCAGATTTCAGTGTAGAATATATATATGTACCAAGCATCCAAATCATTTATTTTAGTAAAATAACAAATAAGGACTCTATTTGTTGTTATTCAAAACCAATAATTACAGATAACAATATCCAAGAAGCTGTATCATTTCTTAATATCCTGAACTTTTACTCACTCACTTAGTGATTTCACTTTATAAAAGGAAATACATCATCATGGCCACAAGTCATGGATTCAACAAGTAGTATAAATGTCCCTTAATTAGATTAGTACCTATGCTATTATCAATCCATTCCATTTTAAGGAAATCAAAAGAAATATTTTCCATTCTTACAAAGTGTTGTGTAAATTTATTTAGATGGATCATTAGGCTTTTCTTAATGTTAAGTAGGAGTGAACTTATTGCATGTATACAATGGTTGCTTATGACAACATAGTGTTAATGTACGGTAAAATGAATACGACACTTATCAAATATATATAGTAACAGACAAACAAACAGACAAACTAGACGACACAATCCCTATCAGTAAGCTATCACTACATTAGTGTTATACATAATAATGATCGAACACAATGGAATAACACTTTTGATATCACATGGAAATAATATATACTGATAAAGGATGAGTATAGTATTACTACTATTATCTACTGTGACTACATACTTTTAACTAGTTTATACTAGATTGTGTTGTTAATTAAACTTTCAATGAAGATATGATCTGCACTTACATGAGGTGTAAAAAAAAACAAATTTAATCAATGAGGAGAATATAAACTAAACAAGGGCTGTAAAAAATTCCTCAATGCTTACTGCTAATTAGAAATAACAAGGTGTGAAGATGATAATAAATTATTATTTAATTAATTATTCCTATAAATGGGCACATCTGTTCTATAATATTGTGGAGTAAGCTATGATATGTGACATTACATAACTTAAAACACTGTTTTGTAACATCTACAGCTCTGAAAACACGTACCCTGGACAATATCATCATAGTTATGCATTTTCAACATGAACACATGTATGAACAATGTAACTAACAAAAGAACGAAGGACTGTTATTAAGGGGGCATCTCCTTGTACGCTTAACGTCACAGCGACACTACTGCAAACCCCCCCCCCACCTCCCTCCTCTTAACGTCATGAATAAACACTCCAGTGTATCATACTAACTTGTGCTTCCAATGTTTAGCATCATGCACACAACCCCCCCCCCCCCCCCACCCCCTTAGTATCAGTATGACGTTAAGCGTACTTATAATTAGAAAGCACAGGAATTGCATGTACTGTGAACTGCAATAACCTCTGCAATATATGCATACATTCTTATTATACAATTTGAGCTTTCTGATGTGTTTAGAAAACTATTACACAAAGTTGTTTTTTGATGCTTATTCTGATGTGGCATATTAAAATGGTTTCACAGCCACTTTAAATATCAAGACAATATGTTCACACAGTGTTTGCGTCAGGGGTTAACTATCACCACTCACCAGTATATGCAGCTCGTACACAGAAAGTCTAAAGCTAGCTAGAGTGTATATATGTACGTGCAGTTGTAACATTCGTGACTAAATATTTTACTGATACCGTAGTTGGGATCAAACATGAAAGTGGATATCATATCATATATATATATATGTTTATAATTATACACACACACACACTCTTACCTCAGAATTCAGTTCATTTCCATAAGTAAGATAGTACCCAGGTAGAATGTAAGGATCACTATTAATAGCCTCCAAGGCAAGTTTAACAGCTGGAATTACACCTGAAGTGTCCTGTTCTAATGGTGTATTGTTCACTTGCTGCGCCACCATAAAAGCAAAGGTGATGTTGACATCTGCAGTGACTGGTGAAGTGATGCAGAGAAAGAGAGAACTCCATAGAATGCACACAGACAAACCACTTGTCTGTAGAAATTTCCAACACAATACTTTTGACCTAGCCATACGAATAATGCAATGATAATATGGACAGCAACTGTGATCACAATAGACTGATTTTAGTTATTCGTCCCTAGGCCCTGCATGAGTTATTAAATCAAGTTCGAGCGTTTACGAAACGGGACGTGACGAAAACAATAATACCGGTACAGGAATTAAATAATAATTACATGATAGTACAATTTTTACACTTTATAATTCAATTTGATAAAAGCAATTTACTCATATATGGTCCTTCTAATTCATATCCAATTTTACGATAATAGTTTCTTGTTCCAACTCCTAAATGAAAAGAAGATATAATGAATTACAGGAGTACAGGTATACCTACTCGTGCACCACAGTTTTTGATAACTTTTGAAGCATGGGCCAAATTGGCTCAATTAATGGTTAGTGTGTGCACCATTGAGAATACATCTTGAGCCAATTAACTAAGAGTTAATGCTGTTGGTGATAATATAATCATAATTAACTGCACCACTGGCCCAAAGAGATAACTGTGCAGTGCCAAATAAGAAGCTCTTTGGGCCAATGGTGCACCATATGAGCTTATCAAAAACACAAATATGCACTGTTGAAGTTAAATTAGAATAGGCCATAAAAATGGAATAGGCAAACCGTACTATTTGAAATAATTACGAAAAATATAATATATTATGTTATAAGTAACATTTACACTCAACAGATATTTGTATTGTCTTTCTAAATTTTGGCAATAAAAATTTGAGCTGCAATTCTTAAACATGTAAATAATGAAAGTTGAAATTTTCCTTTGAATTCCTCAAAACGTTGTACTAAATTAATTTGAAATAGAAACTACTTTTTAAAGAAGAAACTATCTGATTTTATAAATATTGTACTGTATTGTTTCTAGCTTGTCAATTTTCAATTTGTCAACATTGAGAAATCGGAATTAACGCCAAGGCAATTTTAAATAAGAATTGAGTCATTCACACTACAGTGGTTAGGCCTATAATCATATGGGAAGTTAGAGAGGCTAAATCAAATCAACATATTGAAAATAATTATAAATAATTATTATTTTATATAATAATTTTTTTTAGTAATATTCTTTACAGTGTTAAAGTGTTTTAATGTGACATGCTCAATAGATAATTGAGATTAGATAATGAATGAGTGAAGCAAGTCATTATCTAATCAAGACCTTTATTGGTCCATCTGAGGGCTACAATATAACACTTAATGCTTTGTAAAGAATATTATAAAAGATTTAGTGTCTATCACTTGACATTTCTAGTGGTATTTTCACAGGTAACTATGTGTTAAGTAGTTAATGCATTCTTAGATGCGCATTATGCTGTTTAAAACGCTATCAGGCGACTAGTACATAAAAACTTGATTGGCTCAATGTCATGTGATAAATACTAAGTGTTTATAACAACTACTAATACACTTTTAATATTGACCACACCCCTCACAAATAATATTTGGGCCCTGTGAATTGAATCTCATACTGCCCACAGGACTAAACAATTGTAATCAGGATACCTGGGGGCATGATATTGAGGACAAGAAATGGGTGTGGCATTAAGTCCGGCATTAAGTCCGGCATTAGTATATATCGAAGAATTTAATCACAAAATGAACAACAAACCTGAAATAACAGCTATCTTGTTAGAGCCATGTTCTTCTCGAGCAATCCTTTCAGCTTCTTCCATCAAAAGCATTCCAAAGCCCTAAGTTAAGAGATGTTTGTAACTCTCATAAAGGATGTTGTACAACTGAAGCCATGATACACTAATAAATACTTTCAATCAAAGTACGACAGTTTTAAATCATAATATCAGGTCATCCCTATGTATATATATATATATATATATTGAACACACACACCTGATGTTGAAATTTGGATGGGTCTCTTGCACTGACAGGAACAACACTACCATATCTGACGGAATCGAAGTTAAAGATAACACAATTGATTTTAATATTCATATTTTCTGTTTCGGTCATTGAATAACATTAATGGTTGTATTGTAATAACACAAGGAAGTCATTATATGTAATATTTACATGTCCAATATCCTTTATGATGTGTTAAAGCATTTTAATGTGATACAAGTATGGTACTCAATAAAGGATAATGCATAAGTGAAATGAGTTATGTGTATGGTAGGCCTATAATCATGGGAAGCTAGAAAGCCTGAATTGAATCAACTTACTCAAAGGGGAACAGACATGCGGAAACAAAAGGAAGAGAAGGGAGACCAAATAGGATAAACTCAGTGGAACACTAGACGTATCACTGTAGTCTTCATCAGACATCACACAGGTTTTTTTTATTTTCACAAGTTCCTACTATGACATCACACAATAACCCACCCTTTGCACAATGTACATTTATAGCCCTTGTAAAACGCAGAACAACCTACTTTTCTATAGCTTAATACGTTTATCTTACAATCAATTTTTGAATTTCATCCAAAAAAAAACATTTTAAGTTTTTTTTGCATGTCTGGTCCTATTTAGAATAATAATAATTATAAATTGTTATTTAACTGTTAAGGTGTGTTAAATCGTTTTAATGTGACATGGGATGGTGCTCAATAGAGAAAGTGATAAGATAATGAATGAGTGAGGCAAGTCATTATCTAATCAAGCTTGACCTTTATTAGTCCATCTGAGTGCTTCTGTAACGAATAATATAAATGATTTAGTGTCTATCACTTGATATTTCTAGTGTATGGTTGCATTTTACAGGTAGATAGTTAATGCATTCTTAAGTGTGCATTTTGCTGGATCTGTGACTGCTATATGAAAATGTGATGAGCTCAATGTCACACAATAACATTGATTAGCTCAATGTCACATGATATATACTAACATTGATTAGCTCAATGTCACATGATATACATGTATACTAACATTGATTAGCTCAATGTCACATGATATATACTAACATTGATTAGCTAAATGTCACATGATATACATGTATACTAACATTGATTAGCTCAATGTCACATGATATATACTAACATTGATTAGCTAAATGTCACATGATATACATGTATACTAACATTGATTAGCTCAATGTCACATGATATATACTAACATTGATTAGCTAAATGTCACATGATATACATGTATACTAACATTGATTAGCTCAATGTCACATGATATATACTAACATTGATTAGCTCAATGTCACATGATATACATGTATACATTGTTCAACCATTAATTTATGGTTACATTCATAATTATATATTATATACTTCATGGATACACATGTAATTCTCGGACAATTGACACACCCCCTTGAAGCTCAGGTCGATACGTGTCTTTTGAACATTTCCTTAATCTCAACAGACCAATCAAAATATCTGTAGAATAGACAGAACATTCAATTCAAGTGTACAAATTGGAACTATCAAGAACAAAAGATGAAACACTTCTAAGAAGACAAAAAAGGTTATTTCCTACCACAAAGTACAAAGTACATGTATAATCAATTGTACTCATACAAGTAGTAACCAAAGCCAATCAAGTGCTACATGAGAAGTACAGAGCACAATTTATTGCTCAAAATTAGTGTTGTTTTTAGTTTGACAAAAAGGACTACTTTTAGTTATAGTTATAGTAGGCCTGGATTCTCAAATTTTTAGTTTAGTTATTAGTTAACTAACTAAAAGTGCCCATTATTGGCCATTTTTCATTTTAGTTAGTTATAGTTATTGCAGTGGACCTGTAATTTAGTTATAGTTTAGTTAACTAAAAGTCATAATGCCTTACATAAAGGGATTTTAGTTTTAGTTAAAGTTAACTAAAACAGTACTACTAATATACATGTGTATTTACTCAAGTACAAGTACATGTACAAAAGCACTTGTCACATGTCTGGCTAACTAAAACAGTACTACTCAAACCTGTGTATTTACTCAAGTACAAGTACATGTACAAAAGCACTTGTCACATGTCTGGCTAACTAAAACAGTACTACTCAAAATACATGTGTATTTACTCAAGTACAAGTACATGTACAAAAGCACTTGTCACATGTCTGGTACATGTAGTTCTACTACTCCAAAATGTATGATGATTATAATAATTATATTATCACTTCATTAATGGAGTACAATAGTACATAATTCCACAGTGAGTAATGATCTAATGTGATCTTATACCAATACTGATTAGAATAGATCTATTGTAAAAGATACACAAGAGCTCAGATGGCCCCTGTGCAACAGGTCATCTAACCAACCACTACCTCACTCAATAAATGGGTGTGGCATGTGGGTGTGGTCAGGGAGCAGTTACCCACTCCATTAGCACAAATCATCATAGCCCTTTGAAATTGTAATTTATACTCGAATAGACTATAATGGTAGTGTCATACAGAGGGAACTATGAGATCTTATATCCTTTGATGAACCTTACTCTTTCGTTAGCAAAATGTGATGTAAATAATGACAACAGATAATCATGCAGTAAATAAAGGGTCTGGGGATATGCTAAATTTAGATCATTCTGAACCCATATTTTGTTGGGTGGATGAGTAATCACAGTGTATCACAGTTTTGATATATTGTGAAGCATAGGCCAAATTGGTTTAGTGTGTGTGCCATTGGGAACCAATAAAAAAAAAAAATACTGTGACAATGTGAATAATAAACTGTGCCATCTGACTCAAAAAGAGAACTGTGAAGTGCCAAATAAGAAGCTCTTTGTACCAGTGGTGCGCCATATGAGCTTATCAGAAACACTGATGTGTATATTATAATTTTTGTTTATTTTAGGTACAAAACTATTTATAACTATTGCCTTGCTTAGGGTCTTCATATGATATGAACGTCTCCCATCCTCCATTAGCAACATAGTCTCTTCGAACAAGCTCTACTTCATAAGGAGATATTTTATGATGTATTTCCTGAATACCAACCTCTCGTGTTCGAACATCACGACACTAAGTATTAAAGAATTAAACATTACATCACATTACATCATAATAATCTCTATAATAGTTGATGAGTATGGTCACTGCATTCTATTACATCATATTGCATCCCAATTACATCATATTACATCACGAAAGGCTATCTCGACTACATCTATTAGCCTCATATACAACAAACAAAACTACATCTCATTACATCACATGTCATATTGCATCACGAAAGACTATCTCGACTACATCATTAACAACATATTGCAATATATCTCAACTACATCTCATTACATCATATGACATCACAACATATGACATCATAATGATCACATACCTCAGTTCCTAAATCTTTCATTCTTGCCAAAGCAAGTTCTCTAAGATTACCATGTTCTACACCTGATGTCACAAGGGGCATAGGTATGTCTCTTTGTACTCTATATACTCTTGTCCAGGGAGGAACAAGTGCTAGGATACGAGCAACAAGATCAATAAGAATGGTAGGAGGATAGCTCCGATATCGACCAGTCTTCCATAGTTCATAGAGTCCTGTACCTCTAATAACAAGAGTTGGGTATAACTTGAGACCATCAGGTCGGAATGCTGGGTTCTCAAAGAACTCCTATAATTATTAAAAAATATTAAAATGAATGTATCCACAGTGCAGAACCCTCGCCACAAGTGTGATTGGGAAACAAGAATGACTAAACTCAATCGAAGTCCCAATGTTGTTAATCTGTCCAAAAATTTTGTTCATACACAGAGATAGAACAGAAGATTACAGTAACCCTCCGATCCGCCTACGCAGGTGAGGATAATTATATATTTATATATTGAGTGAGAGGAGTACCTAAAATAACTGTTTTGTTTAATACCAGCCATACATGGTAGCTGTTTATGTATACATAGTTTGTACATGTCAGTTAGTAGGTGATACATAGTTCAGATATTGTGCACTCTAAAGATTTAATACCAGCCATACATGGTAGGTGTACATGTATACATAGTTTGTACATGTCAGTTAGTAGGTGATACATAGTTCAGATATTGAGCACTCTAAAGATTTAATACCAGCCATACATGGTAGGTGTACATGTATACATAGTTTGTACATGTCAGTTAGTAGGTGATACATAGTTCAGATATTGGGCACTCTAAAGATTTAAGACTAATTTAATGCTACTTTTTTGGCTAATATTAACATAGTATTTTAGACACTGACTGAGAGCCTGTCAACTCTAGTATACTCTAGTATACTCTTGGCTCTGCTCTGCTTTAGAAATCATGCCCTTTGTATTACATGTATGTATTGACCATTGTTTGGGAAATTTTTTGTTCTGTTTGATTTTGTGGACTGCACTATTCATAAAACAAAATAAATAAAATTCCAAGTTTCATTGATAACAAGCAACAACAGTTTTAAACAATAAACATCTCTCAAACAATAGTATTTCTGAGCTGAGATAAAGAAGAATGCCTTCACTAAGTTGATTTCAAGAAATACTTTAAGTCTACTTTTAATTGTGTGTATTAATTATAGCAATTTTAGCAACTAATAATCACTAATTAGTACATGCTAAAAAATATATTTGGTGATCATTTAATTAGGCACATTAGGTATAGAAATTCACTACAATTAATACATGCTAAATCCGAGCGTTCAAAAAAATCTTTAAATTTAATGGATGCAATTAATAGCAGGGTTATATAAGGATAGTATATTACACATTCAAAATAGCTTATACAAACCACAGAATACAATAATTTCATGCTTGAATGCGAACAAAAACATCCTGATATAATCCTAACAATGTCAGTACTACACGTACTAACATAATTCCTATATCATATGAGACTATATAAATATAATATCACTTCGTAACTTCTTATAGAAATGACCAATAGTAGTAGGCTTAATTTGGGTTTACATAACAATCAATAATGAATGCACTTCAGTACAGAAACTATGTGTTAAACAGTGAGTATTCTATTCATCATAACTGTGAATGATAACTGTTGTTAAACCACAATTAGCATAAACTATATTGTATGTATAGTGCTATAATATACAGGAATGAGAATTAAAAACAAAGGAAGTTTTTTAAAAAATAAAGATTTCTGGCTAGCATTTGAGTGGAACAGTTATCTAACAGGATGAAAAATCTACTAATGTGTGTTTACATGTTATGTACATGTAATACCAAAAAGGTCAGCCAACAGCAACTGTTGCAGTTTTAAAAAATTCCCTTCATTTTTATTATCTTAATATTCTCTTCAGGATTTACAACAGGAAGGTAGAGAAGTAATAACTAATTAATTATAAAAGTATATATATTTAGGAATAGAAAGACATAATTATATACAGAACAAATCTGGACGTGCTGGGATTTAAATCAAGGACCTTCTTAGTCAGACCTTCTATCATCTCAACATGCATAGCAGTTGTGATAATAGACTAGTGAGCTACCAAGTTTAGGCAAGTAGAGAGACACACAGCTGAATTTGCCTGACCTAAGTAGTAGACATTGTCCATGAAATGCTCCTCCTAAACCTGGCTCCAGTAGCTCAGATGATATAGCATCTGACTAGTAATCAGGTCCTGGGTTCAAACCCCAGCTGGTACAGATATTATCTGTGTATACATGTATGTCTCTCTTAACTGATAGGAGGTCATTATACCCATAAAGGAGTATTGTACCCCTCTAAAAAAGAATAGAGAGAATACTGGACTCTCAATATTGATTGGAGTGCTGAAGTTCAGTTTATAACTGAGCTAATCACTTTTGTCTATCATGTCATCAGTCATTAGTATTGTATAAGTACATTAATGTTGTACCTATACTGGTATACGTAAATGTATAGGTAAATATAGGTATACTACATGTAATACACCATAAGTACATGTACTATGTGTACTACACGTAGTACATGTACTACATGTACATGTAGTACATGTAGTACATGTACTACATGTACTACATATTGAATATGAATTTACCCTACTCACTATAAACTGATCAATATCTCTTTCAAGTCCAACATTTGGCAGATCTGGCATCATGTGAGCCACTACTTTAAAGCCAGCATCTTTAGAAGATTGAAATGATTCAGAAACTGCATTAACAGTGTGACCTCTATAAATGTAATATATGTATGTATGTATGTATGTATGTAACTATGTATGTATGCATGTATGTGTGTATGTATGTATGTAACTATGTATGTATGTATGTATGTATGTGTGTATGTATGTATGTGTGTATGTATGTATGTAACTATGTATTGATGTATGTATGTATGTATGTATGTATGTATGTGTGTATGTATGTATGTATGTATGTATGTATGTATCATATGTATCTATCATATGTATGTATGTATGTGTGTATGTAACTATGTATGTGTATGTATGTATGCATGTATGTATCTATGTACATAATTATGTATGCATGTATAATTGTGTGTATGTATGTATAATGGTATTACATATACATAGTACATGTGCATTATACACACAAACTACATGTACATATGTGTAGATGTAGATATATACCATATATAGTCATATTCATACACTGTACATGTACATACTTAGTCACAAACAACATACATATATATGTACATGATATAAAAACATACAAATACACAGGTATGATAAAATTGGTCATAAATATATTATGTGGCAGTGTTTTTGATAAGCTCATATGGCACACCATTGGCCCAATGAGCTTCCAGTGTTCTGCCCAGGATATTTAGAGTGGTGGTTGGATTTTACATGAATTTAGTGCTGTTTATCCAGTATATAGTTAATTCTGTCTCAGTAGCCTATATATGTATTATCTGAGAGGTGGTTAAAAGGTGGTTAATTTATCTAAGAGGTGCTGAGAGGTGGTTATTCCCGACCAGTGCCGACCAGTGTGGGCAGAACACTGAGCTTCTTATTTGGCACTGCACAGTTCTCTCTTTAGGCCAGTGGCACAGTTAATTATGATTATATTATCACTAACAGCATTAACTATTTGTTAATTGGCTCAAGATGTATTCCCAATGGTGTACACACTTACCATTTTTGAGCCAATTTGGCCCTTACTTCAAAAACTTATCAAAACTCTGTTATATACAGACACATACTTGTATATGTACATATATGCATAATCAGATAGACGTGTACCTGTTAGTATCTCTAGCTACATCCTCATAAACACTTTGAACACCAATCTCAAGTCTAGTGCAGCCATATGTTAACATTTGACTAAGGTGTTTACGAAGACAATAATCTGGTCTGGTTTCTATGGTGATACCAATACACTTGATACGACTCTTCTCAGAGTATCTAAAGGAATAGAGTAGAGAGGTAAAAGGAGGAGGAAGGAGGAGGAAGGTAAAAGAAGGAAGTGAAGGATTGGAGTGAGGATACGAGTGAGAGAACGGAGGAGGAGGAAGAGGAGGAAGAGGAGGAAGAGGAGGAAGAGGAGGAAGAGGAGGAAGAGGAGGAAGAGGAGGAGGAGGAAGAAGGCTTTGATTAAGAATAGAGATGGGGAACAAAGATTATTAGAATGAAATGATGATGAGAAGAAGGATATAAATACATGTAGCAGGAAAGAAGGGTTAACGATTAGAACACACACTTCACTGCTTCATCCACTGAGCAACTGGTATGACCAGATAAAGCATCATGAAGATTACGAATAAAAAAATCTTTATATTCATCATCTAAAGCCATGAATGTACCTCCCATTACAATATACTCAACTTTATCTATTGAATGTCCCAACTGCTTGAGCTAATGAAAAACAGAAACACTAATAAACAAGAGAGGAGAATAGAAATGCCTCACACACACAGAAGCCACCTTACAATATTTACCATGGCTCTGCCTATAAAAAACAACCATGTAAGCCACAGTCTTGTGCTACTCAGTATCATTCTTGGATGAATAATGTAGATTGAATAAATCATCCAAATTTGGATGATTTTAATAATTCCAATAAATCATCCAATTTTGGATGATTTTAATAATTTCAATAAATCATCCAATTTTGGATGATTTTAAGAAATCGAAGAAATCATCCAAATTTGGATGATTTTAAGAAATCGAAGAAATCATCCAAATTTGGATGATTTTAATAATTTCAATAAATCATCCAAATTTGGATGATTTTAATAATTTCAATAAATCATCCAAATTTGGATGATTTTAAGAAATCGAAGAAATCATCCAAATTTGGATGATTTTAAGAAATCGAAGAAATCATCCAAATTTGGATGATTTTAATAATTCCAATAAATCATCCAATTTTGGATGATTTTAATAATTTCAATAAATCATCCAAATTTGGATGATTTTAAGAAATCGAAGAAATCATCCAATTTTGGATGATTTTAAGAAATCGAAGAAATCATCCAAATTTGGATGATTTTAATAATTCCAATAAATCATCCAAATTTGGATGATTTTAATAATTTCAATAAATCATCCAAATTTGGATGATTTTAATAATTCCAATAAATCATCCAAATTTGGATGATTTTAATAATTTCAATAAATCATCCAATTTTGGATGATTTTAAGAAATCGAAGAAATCATCCAAATTTGGATGATTTTAATAATTTCAATAAATCATCCAATTTTGGATGATTTTAAGAAATCGAAGAAATCATCCAATTTTGGATGATTTTAATAATTCCAATAAATCATCCAATTTTGGATGATTTTAATAAATCATCCAATTTTGGATGATTTTAAGAAATCATCCAAATTTGGATGATTTTAATAATTCCAATAAATCATCCAATTTTGGATGATTTTAAGAAATCGAAGAAATCATCCAAATTTGGATGATTTTAATAATTTCAATAAATCATCCAATTTTGGATGGTTTTAAGATATTGAAAAAATCATCCAAATTTGCCATATACCTGTCTGAACCAGTCATATCTAACTGAACCAGTTCATACATGTCTGAACCAGTCATACCTGTTCAAGACGATGCTTTGATTGTAGATATGGATTATATCTTGCTCTGATTGCTCTCATTGATGTAGGCTATAGAAGTAAAATATTGAATTAATACAAAACTAGAAATTAGAGAGGATGTGGAATTTGGCATACAAACAAATAATAATATACTTTAAATGTCCGTCTTTATTAAAATTTTCAAACAAACGTTTTGGAAGCAATTCAGTTCTCTTCATCAGCAATACATGTACATGTACATGTATGAGTACAAGAAAAAGATATAATATACATGTAGAATAACTTACCTCATAACCAGTATAAGATTGTGTAGAGTATTCAAAATCAGAATCAGGACCACCTGGACAATATCTAGATCGAATGAATATAATGTGTGTTATGTTGTGTGTGTGTGTGTGTGATACAATTATACATGTACATGTATAAGCTTTCTTCGGCTTTTATTTTTATTAGTGTGTGTGTAATTATTATTATCATCTTTTCACTACACGTTCTTATCTATCATTAAGTGATATTATCTATAAATGTATGTATTGTATGAACTTACACACAAATATTACCAGTAAATGTGATGTGTGGACAACGATGAGGTTTACACATGACAGCCACAACAGCTATACCAGAAGCTGTACGTACAGGTTTAGCCTGTATAGTTATGATAATAATGATAATAATTGAAATATGTGCAGATGGTAGTTAAGGTCATCATCATATACTTTCCACTCATCTGTGTACCAGACTGCCAGGAATTTTGATAAGCTCTATGGCATGCTTTATACATTTGGAGCCGGCAAATTAACAAAATTAATATTGAGTCTTATTGACTAGATTCAATTGCAATTATACCACACTGTCAAGTCTACAAAGATTTTGAAATAGAGTTTGGTACAGGTACCTCTAATTATGAGCCAATTTGGTCCAGGCTTGTATTTTTATCAAACGCCTTTTGTTATTTTATGATGTCCTTTTCCCCTTCTTTCTGCTACTACTGTATATTCACTATTACTGGTACACCTACATGTACATGTGTAATACCAGCACCAGTATGTTAGCCACAGTGAGAATTCTTTGTAAAGACATCTCTTAATGATTTCTTATTGTATATGTAAGTGGAGATTCAGGAGAGCTCAGATGGCCCCTGTGCAACAGGTCATCCAACCAACCACTACCTCACTCAATACATGGGTGTGGCATGTGGGTGTGGTCAGGGAGCAGTTACCCACTCCATTAGCACAAATCATCATAGCCCTATCTATGCATAATAAATATTAATACCTTTAGTTTGGGTAATAAAGTTTTCTTGTGTGTGAGAGGAACAGCTGCTATGATATCAACAAGTCTTGGCTGAGTAGAGAGTCCATATTTGCCAGCAATATCAGCTTTGAGTCTATAAGAACAGTACAGGTATAACATTGAATACCAGCTTTGAGTCTATAAGAACAGTACAGGTATAACATTGAATACCAGCTTTGAGTCTATAAGAACAGTACAGGTATAACATTGAATACCAGCTTTGAGTCTATAAGAACAGTACAGGTATAACATTGAATGTCAGCTTTGAGTCTATAAGAACAGTACAGATATAACATTAAATATCAGCTTTGAGTCTATAAGAACAGTACAGGTATAGCATTGAATATCAGCTTTGAGTCTATAAGAACAGTACAGGTATAACATTGAATATCAGCTTTGAGTCTATAAGAACAGTACAGGTATAACATTGAATATCAGCTTTGAGTCTATAAGAACAGTACAGGTATAACATTGAATATCAGCTTTGAGTCTATAAGAACAGTACAGGTATAACATTGAATATCAGCTTTGAGTCTATAAGAACAGTACAGGTATAACATTGAATATCAGCTTTGAGTCTATAAGAACAGTACAGGTATAACATTGAATAAAAATTCTTTGTTAAAGATCTTCATTACATGAAAATAAACCACGACATTTTTTATAGTCACTGAGTGTGTATAAATTTCAAGAGCTTTGAAATCATGAAGCACAAGAATGAGACTTGCATCAGTAGAATGGGGTTGAGACTGAAATCAACATTGCATAGCTGAGAGTAAATTATTTATCTTTGTGAAAATAACTAATAGTTATAACACACTTTACTGTGGTTATGTGTTTTAATGTAACATGAGGCAGTGTTCTCCCTAGAAAATGATCAAGGCGTAGGGGGAGGGTGTGGCCTGGAGTCTATATCAAAGAATATAGGCCACTCCCATTGCCACATCAAAGAATTTTGGATTCAGAAGCTGTGGGGGCCCCCTACTCCAAAAGAGCCTAGGGAGAACACTGTGAGGGCGAGTCAATAAAGGTTGAATTTACATAATGCACGAGCTAAAGGCAAGTGCATTATGTAAACGAGACCTTTATTGACTGCCCAAGTGCTACATTGAAATACATAATGCACTGTCAAGTGTGTTATAAGTGATTTATTGACGATCTGGTGAACTACATGTACCACTGTTGTTGGAGCAGCTTTGTTAGTAGAGGTGAGCAAAGTGTGAAATAAGTGATTTAATGTTCAATCATGTGACACATTATCTGCACTCTGATTGGTCACAGGTCACATGATCAGCAATAATTTTGTTTAATGTTGATCATAAATCACACTGTAATTATTGTTAAAGTCTGTTCATGCTCTTTTAGGAACTAGAAATAATTCTTACTTGGTAAACATATCAATTAGAATGGCATGCCTTAATTATTATTAGATACATATGTGACCTGGGTTTCAAAGAGGCACTTTACTGCAAAATAATTATGACCAAACACTTACATTTAATCACTCGTCATTTCGATATTGGCACACAAAGTCAATAGAATTTGGTAGAAGCTTAATAATAGGTACTTGACTTGATTTACAAAATGTTGGAATGGTGACCAATTGCAATAGAAGTGTTCGATCAAAATTATTTACGAAAGTGTCCCTTTTTGAAATCACATATAGTACCATATACATACATGTATGTACCTGTTTAAATTGATATCTTTTCCCTGTTCGTCTGCTTCAATAAGTCGTTTCACTATCTCTGACACAGTCATCATCATACGTTCAGATACTGATGAATCAGGAACTATATATATATATAAATTATATATAACAATATCAAGTAAATTTTATTCTATACATATATACAGCAACACATTCTAACATTATGACCAGAAAAAAAGGACTAAAACATCTTTTTAAAATGGCACCAAGATAATTATATATACATCAATGGTTTATATCACCTTTCTTTTTGTTTTTCCCCATTTTTTCTGGCAGGTGTCAGATGGTGCAATGCGGATGAAATATACGGACAAAACCGGGAGTTCCCAAACAGTGAACTAAACTCTTCACTGGTGATTCTTTGTTTATTATTCTCCAAATGCCTGTGAACGTTTGGATGTGAAAGAACTGGCAGTACTTCAGAGCAAGAAGAAAGAGTTAGTACTTACTATATAATACTTACATAGTCAACCTCAGGTTAGCGAAGGGTTAAAAATTTGAATATTCAAACATTAGTACAAGAAGGGTTAATTTTTATTTTTAATAAAAAAATGTCATTTCTTTCTGTACCCAACAGACAGCAATGGATTCTTCTGGTCTGTCTACTAAAGCAAGTACTGAGACTCATGTTGAATCTACAACAGCACCATCTATATCAAATGATCCAATGTATGTGGTGACACCTCAAAATGATTCAAAGATTACAACCTCCGAGGTCAATCAGATGACAACTATAAATGCTACAACATTAGTTGAAATATTGAATTCAGTGGTAGCAGCTGCTAACATGGAAACTCAATCCAATGAAGGCAGGATGTCATCTCAATCACTTCAGTTTCAGCTTCAATTAACTCCTCAGACTACACCAGTTGATGCTACAGAAAATGGAGTTAGTGAGGCTAAAGGAAAGGGGCGTCAATCTGGTACTAAAGGCAAAGGAAAAGAAAAACAGCCATGGCATTATCATTTAGGTAAACGTACGAATTTGTCTTGCTGAACTCCCTCCACCCCCTTTAGTTTGGCAGGCCAGTCCCATTACACTAATCCATACTTGTCTCCATGGCAACATAATAACTTGCTAATGACACAGCTCTATGTAGCATTATTATCTACATCAAATACATTGAGCCTACACAATACATGTTGAGTAACATCATGATGCATTGTGCTTACTACTGTGGTCATTGTTCAAATTTGTAATATCATTTCTATTGTAAAAGCATATTCTTGGGATAATTATTCTCTATTTTTCTAGGTGGTGTTCGACATAGTCGTGTACCTCTGTCTCCTGATATCAAAGAGGCTCTTGAGGTGGCGTATATAAGTCGTATAATGTCTAAAAATTTCAGGAAAGAAGGTCAACCAGAGAAAGAGAGGATTGCAAGAATAACTGGTCTAGAATTAGACAAGGTACACATTAGTTCTGCCATAATATGGAGTTATGTCTTTTTCATTATATGACATAATTACATGATATAATCGTATTAATGATATTACCTCACATTCATAGTAACTACCAAACACCCACAGAAATTCTGTGAACTACCCCAGACTAATCATACATTTGCTATTGTTCTATATAGCCTCTTTATTCATTATTTTATCTTTGCAGTTGCATGACTGAATCCAGTGGGTTTCTACGATAGTAGTGATGTATTCAAAGTTCTCTAACTCTCTCTTTTTTCTCATCTTCTTACTCGAAAATTGAAGGCTCGCGTCCATTTTCATTCTTATCATCTTAGTTCTCTAACTCTTGTCTTCCTTTATTGACTTCTTCATTTGCAAAATTGTGGGACCCTGTTGCAATGGTTTCTTCCGTGTAGCTTGACCTTTTCTCTTACTAATTAATTGATTAAGGTTTAAATTCCCCTTATTTCGCTTCCGTGATATTGCACATGGTATTGTATATCGTGCATTGTTGTCA
This sequence comes from Petrosia ficiformis, assembly GCA_947044365.1. Classification (NCBI taxonomy): domain Eukaryota; kingdom Metazoa; phylum Porifera; class Demospongiae; order Haplosclerida; family Petrosiidae; genus Petrosia; species Petrosia ficiformis. Next base: position 3,665,906 of record OX345653.1, on the reverse strand, counting down.
CAAACTCACAATATAATATCTATTGCAACTCCAGCAGGGCGGGAAATAAGCCTACAATATTTGGTGAGCAGTTGTCACCAGTGCTCACCATAGTTCAAATAGCATGCATTGTCATATCAAAATCTGGTGCTCCTTAAGCTAATTTTGGTGCTCAAATGAGCACTGTTATTTCCCACTCTGAACTCCAGTATATATATATATATGTCATATGTTTCAAAGACTATTAATGTAGGTTCATGAATGGTTTAAAAATCGACGAAAGAAAGATAAACTACTTCAATCTCGAACACATGGTATGAAAGTACCCAGAGGTAAACGAGGTCGAAAACCCATTTTACCACATCTTGTGGTATCTCCTACTACATCTACTCCTAATACTAAATCAATTGTTAATAAAGAGGTGATAAATACGTTCTCAAATGTTTTGTCTAACCATCTGCCAATCCATCCTTTCATTCTGTACATTTATCAATCTATAATTCCATCTTTCATTGAACTATCTGTCCATCTATACCTTCATTCAGCTATCTGTTCATCCATCCATCAATGATTACATCTATACTTCACGATCCATCAATTTTAAATAATTGATCTGTCTCTCCAACTATTTCTGTACCTATTCATCCATCTGTATAGCCATCTATCTATCCCCATCTCTAAATATCTATATTCTATCCATCCATATCTACATTCACCTAAATCCATATATTTCTAAATTTCTGTATTCTATCCATCCATCTTCCCTACATCCATCTATTTCTGAATTTCTATATTCTATTAACCCATATCTACATTCATCCATCTATCCCTACATCCATCTATTTCTAAATTTCTATATTCTATTAACCCATATCTACATTCATCCATCTATCCCTACATCCATCTATTTCTAAATTTCTATATTCTATTAACCCATATCTACATTCATCCATCTATCCCTACATCCATCTATTTCTGAATTTCTATATTCTATTAACCCATATCTACATTCATCCATCTATCCCTACATCCATCTATTTCTGAATTTCTGTATTCTATTAACCCATATCTACATTCATCCATCTATTTCTGAATTTCTGTATTCTATTAACCCATATCTACATTCATCCATCTATCCCTACATCCATCTATTTCTCCATCCATATCTACATCATTATCTATACATCCATCCACCTATAATTCATTGCTCTATCAATTAGTTTCCTCAAGTCACTGATTCAAGTACTCAACAGTAACAAGTAACACGTAAACATGTACATGAACATATTCACAGAATTGTAAAAATGATCTTTTGTTATATCATGTATTTTTACACTCTTAAAATTGTATTGACTCCTGCAACTCTGAAATGGCAAAATACATACTTATTTTTAGCAGGAGCTTGAGTGGAGACGCCATGAAGGAGTATCCAACTACAATACTTCTAAAAACTCAGTCTGTGTTCTAGGGTTGGATGTTCCTTTGCCGCTCATAAGTTTCTGATTTTAGTAACAGTTAGTATATTACAGATACAGAAGTCACACCCTGTGCTTATATACTATATACTGTATGTTTAACATTTAATGTATTCATAAATACTTTGCTGATACGGTTTATTTGAGTTGCATGCCTTTTACCCTTTCGTAGTCAATACCCCTTACATGGAGACATAGGTAGGTGGCTGGGAAGGAGTTCATCTTTGGACTAGAGACTGAATTAATGTTGCTATAAAAATAATATGCATATCATGTGACCAGTACTAGTATACATGTATAATTCAGTGTAGTTTACAATGATGTATTTGAAAAATTATACACGTTTAATATCATGTGACATAAAGTAATGACAAAATTTCTAGCACCAGTATATACAAGGTCATTAGAGTTTACAATAAGGATGCATTTAAAATTAAAAACAAACGAACATATGTGATATAGATGTTTATAAGTGAATTACATTTTATAGAATGTTTATAACAATCACTACATATACAATTTCATTATAAAACGTTTGAATACACAGCAGCTGGTAAAAACTCAAAATATAATTATTGTAATAGTAAGTGGTATCATTAATTGATCAATTGAGTTGTTTCTGACAATTCTTCTGGTATGAAGTCATTCTCAGAGAGGCTAGGAGTCTGACATTCTTGCTCGGAATTATTTTTCAGAGCAATCAAACAGAAGAGGAGAAATAAGGACCCAGAGATTCCTGTCAATATCATGAAGAAAGCAGTACAATAACCAACTACCTTGTATTTCTCATCCACAAAATGAAAATCTTCAGTAATCTCGATTATTATAAGAACAGCTCCAATAATAGAAAATGAAAAAGTTACTAATGATGCCATTCCAGCGATTAATAGCAGAATTCTTTTAGGGTATTTAAAAAATACAACATATATTCCTCCAATTCCTGGAACGAGTCCGATAATGGCACCAATTTTTCCAATACCTTTCCAGTCTTTTTGAAACCCAAACACCATGCCAACACTCAGAGAATAGAATATAATAGCTGTACACAGCCATCCAGATACACACATAAAGAGACTCATACATTTACAGCTTGCTAAAGAGGAATAGAACAGTGTAAAAACTAGTGTTGCATCATCGAGCTATTTCCATCTTTTCTAGTAGTTTGTGAATTTCATTTTCTAATAGAAATGGCTGAGCAGTACTAAGGTAGGTATATAGGAAAATTTGTTATCTGGAAGTATAGGCACCTATTCCAGTGTATATGACAATATAATTATTTATTTACCAGACAAAAACCCCATTGTTTAATTCACACTGTATATCTAGTTATGGAACTGAAAGATAACACTAATATGAACCAAACATACAAAATGCTATTATTACCTCTAATAGTAGTGACTTACCCATAATATCTGTAGGACAGCTACTTCTACTTAAAAGGATTCCTGGGAGTGTTTCCACACCTAAAGAGCAATGTCTACCCTATCATCACTATATATTTGCATAGGTGCTATATACACATTATCAGATTGGTTGGTTATTGAAAATCTAATATCAGTGGCTCCATTATTTTCAATTATTAACAGTTCCCTGACAAACGTGCATGCATTAATGAATTACTCGTCAAAATGTTAATAAACACTTATTCTTTAACAAATAAAATATTAGTTTTTGTTGTAAATGTTGTTATTCCCATATTATTGATCCACTAATCTGTAATGAAAAGAGGTACACACATAATAATAGATCAAGATTAGTGTTCGAAGTAGGTACGGCTAATTACTAGGGATGTGTGATACAACTAAATAATAGTATTGCGTATTGCTGCCAAAAATATCACGATACGATACAGTATTATGATATTTGAAATAATTAATAAAATGTAAATAAATGTCCTATTCGGATGTATTTGTTAAGAAATCAATGAAAGTTACGCACACTAGCTTTTTATAATTACCTTTTGGTATAAAATTAGACAAATTATAAAAATCTTGTTACTAAGCTGTCTATTCCAGTGTATCAAAACACCCAAAAGGCAATATTGCTATTATGATATTGAATGAAAATATCGATATTCGATACATTGATCACACATCACTACTAATTACTAACCCTGAACATATTCCATCTCTAGTACACAACTGATTAATGGCATCATCACTTTCACCCTATAAAAAAAAGAGATGTATACACATGGAGTCAATCATACCAGAAGCTCAAAAGCCAACTACAGTCCTGTGCTTTTTAAGAAACCTTACCATATAAGGAAGTCTATGTGGGTACGCGTGTGATCTATTATACATACTCTATACATCAAGAGAACTGGGAGTTTTTACAGCTGGATACTCCTTCATTGTAAGTTCCCGATCTTACATACAACACAATTTATTAATACCATGACCAAATACAAAATTACAATTAACAAATAACCAGGTTATCTCAAAGTTAACAATTTCTATTATACAACTCCAATTAGTATTAAATCGTAATGTACACTTATGAATTTGAATTTCATTTACCATTCTTCTCAGAAAACCACAAAGTGCATATGGCTTGAAATTTCCGGTTAATCTTCCTGTTTTTTCATCAACCTAAATTGAGAGTCATACGAGACATGTGACAACCTACGTAGCATAACACAAGTCTAGTACATACCTCGGCCACATTGATTTGAACAGATGCATGGTCTTTAGCGGAAATGATTCGTTGAGTATAATTACTAAAAAAAAAGACATAAAATCATAATGAATATGTATTGTACTTGTTAGATTACCATTTTCTAGGGATGTAAACATCAACAACTTCACCTGCCTCGTTCTGCATGACTATTATCTTTACTAAAAGGATAAGAATAAAAATTGTAAACAGACAAACTTCTACATCAAACCTGAAACTCAAGGAGGAGCCAATACCATGTGCTCTGTCCCAAGGCTTACTGAGCATGCGCAGAATGTTTTGTGAACTATCCCACGTGGTGACTCATCATGGATGTTCACAGATTGAAGTTTCTGGATCTAAAGCCTCGATCTATAACTTGTCTAGCTTTCAACAATAGTAGAGAACGTCCTAAACTTGCAGTATCTCGATCAGATGCTTCCATTGAAATTTGGCGCTATAGTGGAGATGATAGAGACTTCTGTCATCAATTCACCATTCCTGGTAGAGATGATCTCTCGATTGATGTATTGTTGTGGTGTAAAGACAGGCTATTTTCAGCTGGATTATCAGGTTAAGATATAGTTGACTTTATGATTTGTAAGTGTTTACATTATAATAGTGCTGGGAGTCTTGTTATATTGGAAACTGACTAGTTATTGCAACTCTAAAAATTTGGTACCCCTTTTGGATCAACTCGGATACACGACGCCTCAAACATTTCAAAAGGGCATGGCCTTGATCCAAGGGTCTCTTATCATTAGAGTTTTTACCACACCTAATCAAGGTGCAGTATATCCAAGTTGAATCCCATTTTCATAATGATAGAGGTTGTAGGTTTGGTGCTATAGCTGTTGAAGATTGGTTTGGTTTTGTATATATAATAATACAAAAACCAAAGCATCCACTTCCTGCTGAACTTATAAAAATTGCCTTTCATTAGAATCAAATCGAATTTTTCCCACTAGCAGGACTTGAAACATCGAACCATTTCCTTCCTAATATGATATTTATTAGAGTTTCACTATTAATCTCACATTAGCCTCACCATTGGTCTCACCATTAGCCTCACCATTGGTCTCACCATTAGCCTCATATGACATTGGTCTCATGCAATAACCATATTTCACTACAGGTATAATACATGAATGGGATATACTTTCTCTTCAACCTACTCAGTCAGCAGATGCCATGGGTAGTCCAATATGGTGTATGGATATTAATCGTGATGAAAGTACCTTAGCTGTTGGAACAGATGATGGCAAGGTAGTTAGTTAATCTAGGTTATATGCAGTGTGGTGTCATAACTACTTTACTAGGAGTTTTTTGCACTTTCTATCAGTCATTATGTGTTTGGCCCCCACTCCCTCAATGCTGTACATAAAAATATAACTGCACACTATTATATTAACATTACTGTTTTATAATACATGTAGGTATGTTTATATGACATCACAAATAACTCGCTGTTTATTTGGCGAACACTCGACAAGCAAGAACCTCGAATCATCTCTTTATCCTGGCACCCAACATCTAATCACATGGCCATTGGTTGTGCTGATAGCACAATACGAATACTGGATACTACAACTGGTCACTGTACTCAACGCATTACACTCGATAAATTCCAATCTCGTGATACATTAGTTTGGAGTGTGAAATATTTGACTGATTTTACAGTTGTTAGCACAAGTTCAGAGGGTAAAATACAGTTTTGGAATGGGCATTTTGGTACCTTGAAACAGACTTTTCATCTCCATTTAGCTGATGTTCTTTCATTAGCTATTGACGATGAAGAAAGTATTGTTTTTGCATCTGGAATTGATAGCAAGGCTGTTTGTTTGAGAAAAATAAATACAGAGGGTAGCATAGGGACTTGGGTACAAGCTAAAGCGGTACGTGCTCATTCTCATGATGTTAAATCACTCACAATTGCTAAAAATGGATTATTAGCATCGGGAGGAGTTGACACTGAAGTAGTTATTTATGATACCGAAACTTTTAAAGTCTCCAATGTTACTAAATACTCGCCATTTTCAAGTTGGTCAGATCGATTTAAATTTGCTTCTTCAACTAATACTCTACTTTATCAAGACAACACATCGCTGAGATTTTGGAGAATTACTTCCAAATCAGAGAAAAGAAATCAGTTGACTACATCTTCATCCTGCTCACCTGACAAAGACGCTCTTCGGTCTTTAGATTCCAAAGGTGTATCGGTAAGTCCTTGCAACTCACTCTCAAGTCTCAGCCTGCCTTCTCTTGCCAGCTCATTAGAGTCTGATCTACTAATCTCCAGTGGTCTTCCTGTTCATTTTCTGGAGATAAAAACATCAACACCCAAACACATACTCACAAGCAATATCTCCCAAGATGGAAGAATAGTTGCTTTCTCTGATGTATGCCAGCTATGGCTTTATAGTATTGAAACACATATCTTGTGTGTTAGACAATGGCATTTGTCTGCATGTAGCATTGCATTTAGACATGATAATACCGACATGCTTGTTGGTCTAACTGATGGTGGCTTGCAACATCTGAAACTACCTGAAGTTTTGTCTAAAGAAGTCGTGTTAGAGTTTCAAAGTATTGAAAAACAGAGAAAAAAGAGTTCTAATATATTTATGAATATTCAATACAGTCCTTGTGGAGGATATTTTGTAGGTATTAATCGTAAACATCGTATATCCATATACAGTACGACCTCATACAGCTGCCTTACGAAGATTCCTCGTCTGGACGATACGTTTCCACCATGTGTGACCTTTGACCCAGTAAAACTGTTACTGTATGTATTTACAAGTTGCGATAGAGAACTTTATACGTATGACATTAATAAAGGTTTTCTTACAAGTATGGGATGTGTAGAAGATTCCAAGAGATTTCATGGACGTCATATGCTGGGTATGACAATGGGTATTGAATTTTCTAATCAAAGTCCAAATTTTTTATCTGTCTTTGATGTTGATAGCTTGGTGCTTTTAAAATGTGGACTAAGTGAGAAGGCTACAGATAAGGATAAATCTGTAAGAAAGCGAAAACGTAACTCAACCTCTCTACATCATAAAGTAATTCAACGATATCGAGAATTAGTGTTTGTTTGTCCAATGAAATGTGGCGAGTTGTTGGTAGTGGAGAAACCCTGGACAGACGTTATGAATAGTTTACCACCTGCTATTGAGAGAAATAGATATGGAACATAATTGATTAATTATAAAATTTTGTATTATAATAATAAAGATTGATTCAAAATGATTGGTGATTGATCACGTGATATAGTTATTTTTAATTTTTAACCGGGAGGAAAGGCAAGAGCCAAGCAGTAAGTGCCAGTAACACTTCTAAGTTTTGCCGTGTCCTTCAGAAACTAATATTCATTAAAGCTTTCAGATATGAGTAACCGAAGAGAAAGAAGACGTAGTGAGAGTCAACAGCCTTTATCAGAGAATAAAGATTATATAGAGATAGAAAATACACAGGAAGGGAAGGTCACTCATGGCAAAAGAAAACCAAGGAGGAGCTCCAGAGTAAGTCTGGTAATTTGACTTCTTGAGCTCTTTGATTTTTTTTATGTACAGGCACAGGGTAAGCAAAGGTTTGCCTTGACTCCTCTACAGTCTGAAGCTACAAACCCATCAGCTTTAGTGAGTGGAGGCTCTACAACTAAAGAGAAACAAATGGCTCAGTCAAAATTAAAGTTTCCAACAAAACAGAAAGATGGATTAAAACACAGAGACATACATCGTCGAGAACAAAAGTCTTCTTCACCTGCTTTACCAGAAATTCCAGTTACGTTCAATAAAGATGGCCGACTAGAGGTTGTAAGTGATTTTGACACTATTACTCAAGTAGAATTTGGAGTACAGACAGACATCATGGAGTATGAAGACAAAGTAAGAGTTAGAGAGCTATTTTTAAAATCTATCTTCATTATTTTACTATTAATAGGCTATTCAAACAGAGACACCAATGGAAGAATCTACTGATTATCGCATGTGCACTGAAGGTATTTATTACATAAACCGTTAAATAAATCCGTGAATCATAACTAACTAAAAGGAGTACAGTTGAATCTCCATTTCTCAGACACCATTGGAACCAAGTAAACTGTCTGAATATACAATGGTTGTCCTCAAGTTATAGGCGCATTTATATCATATAGCACAGTTTGGGTTTAAGTGTCCTCGATATAGAGGTGTCCTTGTTTCGGGGAGCTTGAAATAGAGAGGTACCACTGTATCACTTATATATAATGAAGTGACACACCTGCTACTATTTTTTAGTGTTTTGTCTCCATCCATTATCACTGACTATAGTTATTATTAATATTCATATCAACTAACCTATCTGCATGTGTATTACTATATTAATTGTTTTGCGTATATTGTTTTGCTATGTAGAAATTCCTCCACTTGAATATTGGAAAGAATTAGCTGAACAAAGAAGACTTGCTTTAGTTGAAACTCTAGATGAAAATGAACAGGTATATCAATGTGTGAAACTATTTAATTAGTACCTATACATGGTTGAATTTAGACTACATAAGCTTTTTAATTACAAGGCCAAGTATTAGTTTTTCATCTCAGGCAAATGGGTGGTTTTTATTATATCAATGAATATCATTATTATGATCATGAATCTATTCTAATACATGTTATTATGCAGCATTATATGAAAAAATATTGTGAGACAGGGATGAAAAACTAAAGTCTGTTCACATTCACAAAACAAGTGTATATAAAGAAAAAAACCATCCCTATGATTGCTTTGTGGTGTCTAACATTCAGTAAGCATGGCTGACTTTATCATGCCTGAAACACAACAGCCTATTATAGTTATTATTTTGATTATCTACTCTCTTTACCTTTTAAAGAACCTTGTAGAACTTTAGGAATATATTGTAGGTAGAATAGCTTGCTATTAGTTTCAGTTTCTGCGTAAGTACAAGCAACTTTCCTTCTTCTGGTCTGTACTATTCTGCAGAGCTCGAGCACTTGTTCTATTATGCGCCACGCCCATTAATTGACTGAGCCCCCGGGAATGACGCAACTTCCTTAACTACGTATACAACGCATAGTCGCGCAAGTGGACACAAGAATATAAATATATATATATATATTCAACCCCGTAAAAAGCAATCATAGGGATGGCCCTACGGGCCATAATTAGGATTTGATGACTTTATATGTACTATAGTGTACAGTTTAGTGTTATAAGGTTAATACATGCTAATACTGTAACTCAAAAATGAAGCTATGGATTGAAGTTTGACATGCACAAAAAGGTTAATTATAATTATCAAAATGGTAGCTTGTTTGTTCTCAAGTTATGAATATTTTTTTTGGTCAAGGTGAACATGAATGACCTTTAATATTGCAATTACTGATTGATACAGTCTCTGATAGCAAAATTAGGCTTTTTTTTTTAACCATGACAGTTCTGATCCTTAGCATATGGCTCAAGATTAAGTGTTATTTTCAACTGCATAATTGTAATTATAACATTTTTGTGTGAATATCTATTACATGTATTTAAGTACAACCTCGAAAATCAATGCAATATTTATATTGAATTATTTCCTAACTCTAGTCTAGATTGAATACATGTAGACTCTCTTCTACCATAATTGAAGAAGCATCCACCAAAATTGATAAATTTATCCTTTCATATTTATATCCTCTCATAGCTATATGCTGAAATAGATCGTCTAAAAGTAGCATTGAAGGATCAAGAAACACAACAACAGCAATCAGAATACTTTTCATTCATGTACAAACTCTCAAGTTCTGAACAAGAACAGTCCACTAAAGATTGATATATAACCTTATAACCTTCCTCCAGTTATCTTTCTGTCAGTATTGTATTATATATTATATTTACTTCACTGCGTCTTTTGGTGTTATGTATTTTAAAAATGAAATTCATTTTGTTTCGTTTTTTTTTCCTCTTTTTACTGTTTCTCAATGTATCACATCAGGACGATTCCTGACCATTATATTATATCATTATTATTAGGCAGGCAACTACCAGTGACAACTCAATTAATAACCTGACACAAAACTATGAATGGGTGGCCCATGCCAGACTATCTTCATTATGGCATGTACCTTACTGGTATAGTAGATCAAGATCAAAAGTCCTATTAATTTCTGATAGGTATACATAAACATTACCTAGCAGAAATACCCCCCAGTATAATGAATAACACAGCTGTATTTTTCAATTAAGAACATAGTAATCATGTTTTATAATGGAAATAAAAATTGTATTTTTACATGATAATCATGATATTGACCTTCCACAAGAGATGCTCTCATTTATGTAGCACTACTAAAACGCGCTGTCTTGAGAGGAGTAGAAGGTAAAATATTTAATTGGCTAAATGTGCTACCATTATACAAGCATCAGTTTGACCTGTCCCCAGTTGAGTTTAGAGATGCGATTTCATTGAGGTATGGGAGGCAGCTTCTTGGATTGCCTGCTTACTGTGATGGATGTGGAGATAACTTTTCCATTCAACATGCTTTGGACTGCAAGAAAGGAGGATTAGTGATCCAGACATAATGAAATTAGAGATTCCTTGGGAGATGTGTGCACCATGGTATTTCCAAAGGTGGTTAGGGAGCCTGTTGTTAGAGAAGCAGACGAGGACAATGGAACTGGTTCCTTGGTGGCTGATTTGGGTGTGCGTGGCTTATGGCAATCGCAAATAATGGGGCTAATAGATGTCAGAATGGTTGATACAGATGCACCTTCTCATATCGATAGGCCGGTCAAGGATATTTTGAGCACAGCAGAAAGAGTAAAGAAAAATAAATACAATGAAGCAAGTGAAAAGAGACGTGCTTCTTTTTCCCCATTTATTGTATCAACAGATGGTTTCATGGGGCGGGAGGCAGGTTTTCTCATTAAGCATCTATCAGAAATGCTAGCTAATAAATGGCAAAGACAATATAGTGAGGTGAAGGGTTGGTTAAAGGCTCGGTTGCTATTTTCAACTATTAGGGCAACTGGTTTGTGCATCAGGGGATCAAGAGTAAAATGGAGAAGTGTTGGTATAGTTGATGGGGCTGACTTACCAGTCCACAAGTTCAACTAATTGACTCAGTTATTAATTTGCTTTAGTTTCCTAATTGACAACTTTATTACCATTGTTTTTATTTCACTGTTTTCCTTGTATAATTACTATATACTTTACTTATTATCTACTAAGTAATCAATTAAATTAATTTAAAACAACCAATCAATTTTTACAGTGCATGAGCTCTTCCAATAGCATGCTGCTTTCCTGGGAAGCTATATACATATATGGTATACTACAGCATGCATAGTGTAATAATAATTATGCGTGTCGTAACGTAGTGCATATATATTAGGGCTAACAGATTAACCGATTAATCAATTGATATTTAAAATTTCTCTGATTATTGATTATAAGTCTGTGATATCAATTATGCTAATTATTCCAGAAGACATACTTTTCAAGCATGCAACAGCAAATAATGTACAGTGACACAAATAATGTACAGTGACAGAAAGCCTTTTTGATCATTATAATGGGAAGAGTTTCCTGCATTAATTGACTTAATTGGCCTAAATACTTCCACTGATTTTAAATGATTATCAATCAAGTATAGTATAAAGATCATACCAGATCAATCACTAAATCGGTTACCAGATCAGTTACTAGATCAGTTACAAAATTGGTTACCAGATCGATCACTAAATTGGTTACCAGATTGGTTACCAGAACGGTTACCAGATCAGTTACAAGATCGGTTTTCACTAAATCGGTTACCAGATTGATCACTAAATCGGTTACCAGATCGGTCACTAGATCAGTTACCAGATCGGTTACCAGATCGATGACTAAATCGGTTACCAGATCAATCACTAAATCGGTTACCAGATCGATCACTAAATCAGTTACAAGATCGGTTACCAGATCGGTTACCAGATCGGTTACCAGATCGATCACTAAATTGGTTACCAAATCGATCACTAAATCGGTTAACAGATCAGTTACCATATTGGTTACCAGATCAGTTACTAAATTGGTTACCACATCGGTTACCAGATCAGTCGCTAAATCGGTTACCAGATCAGTTACCAGATCGATCACTAAATCGGTTACCAGATCGATCACTAAATCAGTTACAAGATCGGTTACCAGATCGGTTACCAGATCGGTTACCAGATCGATCACTAAATTAGTTACCAGATCGATCACTAAATCGGTTACCAGATCGATCACTAAATCAGTTACCAGATCGATTACCAGATCAGTTACCAGATCGATCACTAAATCGGTTACCACATCGGTTACCAGATCGGTTACCAGATCAATCACTAAATTGCTTACCAAATCGATGACTAAATCGGTTACCAGATCAGTTACCATATTGGTTACCAGATCAGTTACTAAATTGGTTACCACATCGGTTACCAGATCAGTCGCTAAATCGGTTACCAGATCGATCACTAAATCAGTTACAAGATCGGTTACCAGATCGGTTACCAGATCGATCACTAAATTGGTTACCAGATCGATCACTAAATCGGTTACCAGATCAATCTCTAAATCGGTTACCAGATCGATCACTAAATCAGTTACAAGATCAGTTACCAGATCGGTTACCAGATCGATCACTAAATTGGTTACTAGATCGATCACTAAATCGGTTACCAGATCAGTTACCATATTGGTTACCAGATCAATTACTAAATCGGTTACCACATCGGTTACCAGATCAGTCGCTAAATCGGTTACCAGATCAGTTACCAGATCGATCACTACGGTTACCAGATCGGTTACCTGATCGGTTACCAGATCGATCACTAAATCGGTTACCAGATCGATCTCTAAATCGGTTACCAGATCGATCACTAAATCAGTTACAAGATCGGTTACCAGATCGGTTACCAGATCGATCACTAAATTGGTTACCAGATTGATCACTAAATCGGTTACCAGATCAATCTCTAAATCGGTTACCAGATCGATCACTAAATCAGTTACAAGATCAGTTACCAGATCGGTTACCAGATCGATCACTAAATTGGTTACCAGATCGATCACTAAATCGGTTACCAGATCGATCACTAAATCAGTTACCAGATCGGTTACCAGATCAGTTACCAGATCGATCACTAAATCGGTTACCACATCGGTTACCAGATCGGTTACCAGATCGATCACTAAATTGGTTACCAGATCAGTCGCTAAATCGGTTACTAGATCGGTTACCAGATCGGTTACCAGATCAGTTACCAAATCGATCACTAAATCGGTTACTAGATCGGTTACATGATAAGTCACCAGATCGGTTACCAGATCGATCACTAAATCAGTTACCAGATCGGTTACCAGATCAGTTACCAGATCAGTCACCAGATCAGTTACCAGATCGGTTACCAGATTGATCACTAAATCGGTTACCAGATCCGATCACTAAATTGGTTACCAGATCAGTTACCAGATCGGTTACCAGATCGATCACTAAATCGGTTACCACATCAGTTACCAGATCAGTCACTAAATCGATTACCAGATCGGTAACCAGATCAGTTACCAGATCGATCACTAAATCGGTTACTAGATCGGTTACATGATAAGTCACCAGATCGGTTACCAGATCGATCACTAAGTCAGTTACCAGATCGGTTACCAGATCAGTTACCAGATCAGTCACCAGATCAGTTACCAGATCGGTTACCAGATTGATCACTAAATCGGTTACATGATAAGTCACCAGATCGGTTACCAGATCGATCACTAAGTCAGTTACCAGATCGGTTACCAGATCAGTTACCAGATCAGTCACCAGATCAGTTACCAGATCGGTTACCAGATTGATCACTAAATCGGTTACCAGATCCGATCACTAAATTGGTTACCAGATCAGTTACCAGATCGGTTACCAGATCGATCACTAAATCGGTTACCACATCAGTTACCAGATCAGTCACTAAATCGATTACCAGATCGGTTACCAGATCAGTTACCAGATCGATCACTAAATCGGTTACTAGATTGGTTACCAGATCAGTCACCAGATCGGTTACCAGATCGATCACTAAATCAGTTACCAGATCGGTCACTAAATTGATTACCAGATCAGTTACCAGATCGGTTACCAGATCGGTTACCAGATCAGTCACCAGATCGGTTACCAGATTGATCACTAAATCGGTTACCAGATCGATCACTAAATCGGTTACCAGATCGATCACTAAATCGGTTACCTCATCAGTTACCAGATCAGTCGCTAAATAGGTTATCAGATCGGTTACCAGATCAGTTACCAGATCGATCACTAAATCGGTTACCAGATCGGTTACCAGATCAATCACTAAATCGGTTACCAGATCGGTTACCAGAACAGTTACCAGTTCAGTTACAAGATCGGTTATCACTAAATCGGTTACCAGATTGATCACTAAAGTTACCAGATCGGTTATCAGATCAGTTACCAGATCGGTTACCAGATCGATCACTACTGAATCGGTTATCAACTAGATCGGTTACCAGGTAATTGATTTCAGAATCTTAGCCGTGAAATATTAAAATTTTAGGCGGGTTTTGTGCATCTCGCCTACTACATTTACAAATTCCGGTGAATTTGAAATGTTTGTTGCATTATTTTTGTTATTCTCTACTCTGTCTCTATCTTTGAGTATTTGTGTTCGAGATGAAAGATCTCCAATTAGCTCATGTTCATCCATTATCATTGTACCTAAGAGTGATATAGTGGATAATAGTGTGACATTAATTGTTGAGCTTGAGTCTCAGTTTGAAAGTGAATGTCAAATTGAAACCACAACAGATGCTGCAATAGAAGGCGCTTCACTCAAGATAACTCAATATGAGAACTACACTTCGGTACTCATGCAGTATACTATTTTATTAATTTTGCTGTCATGCATAAATATACTATTTATATATATATATATATAATTATATATATATATATATATATATATATATATATATATATATATATATATATATATATATTATATATATATATATATAATTATATTATACATGAATTATGCAGATTCCAATTCCAAGTGGAATAAGAGAAGGAAAGCACATTGTTTCTCTCTCATATACTTACAATGGCTGTGATAAGGAGAAAGTCACTCTCTCCCATGAAATATATGTTCATATATTGGGTATGTAATACTGTGTATCAAACATAATGTTGTGTAGGCATAGTGGAAGATGTTTGTATATTTGTATTTCCGTGCAGACAATCCAGAGCTTGTTCATGAAAGTGAGGACCCTCATATCTTACATTGTAAAACTGACACCGATCTTTCCACATTGTGGGTAGAATTTATAAAAAATAGCGAAGCAATTGGCTATTGTGGACCATTTACTAGTCCAGTACAACACAAGGAACATGCTACAGTTTATTATGATAGTTCTATATCTACTTGTGTTCTCAAAATTGACACAGAGAGTATAACTGCTAATGGAGCCTACTACTGTTCATTGATACTTCCTTTTCCGGATGAAGATGGTTTCTTAAAAACTAACTCCTCATCTGTAGAAATAAAAAATGCAGATAGTAAAGATTCAAAGTTGGTATTGATATTAGCAGTAGGAATTGTACTAGGTGTTCTGTTTCTTTGTCTACTAACCACAGTAACTGTTGTAGTGGGAATAATGTGCTATAAGCATTGTAAACCAAACCGAAAACACCAACCTCTAAAAGAAGAACCAGCCACAGTAGAAGAAAGGTACAATCATAATATTGGAACAGAAGGAGATACAACTACCAGCAAGTTTAATGGAGAGATAGACCCCAAAACCAAGAAGATCATAGCAAACATAAATAACAATATGCAGTAGGAGAGAGATGTGGGAGACAATTAAGTTAGTTTAGTTGATTATAATAATTATTATTATTTTGGCTATTAGCTATAATATACTTATGTACATAATCTTTATTACACATCACTTCACTCCTTCACTCCTTTTCTATAAAATTTGCTCCATTTATATCTCACTATTTACAATCTACATAGTACATATAAAAAAATAATTAGCTGTTCAAAAAAAAAAAAACAATGGAAACATGAATAATAAAAAAACATTTTGAATAAAAATGAAAGAAGATGTGGGGATATCAAAACCCAGAATGTATGCAAACAAGGTCAGGATGGGTAACACAGCAATACCAATCAAGGTCAAATGTCAACAAAATTACAAATTACACAAACCATTTCCATATAACCCTACACTGTAAAAAGACATTTGTTAAAGTGAGGCTGGTTACTACAGTTGCAAGTAATATTGTAAATTTAAATTAGTTGACCCTGCAGGATACCAAATTACTTTGTACCAATTGTCAATAATTATTGCATGGTGGGCCACTATCTGAAGGGAGCTAGGTGGGAGAGTGCATGGGATAGTTGTCATTTAGGATTATACTGTCAAAATAGTGGAGTGGCCTTTTGCACAAAGGTGGGCACTTACTCAAATAACCTGCAGATATGCAACTTCCTTGCAACTGTGTACTGACCAATAAACTAGTTGTTTTAACAATTTTGTTTTCAGAGTGATACTTTATCATTATTGTCACATTAAAACAACACTATTGTACATGCATGCTTGGACTCACCCACAATGTGTTATGTGGATATACGTATTTAGCATGCCCACATTGATCTTCCTTGTAGTAGCAAGTATTCTTCATATACACACATTAGCCATGAGTGGTGGCAAAGACACAAACTAATAATACACTATGTACAGCACAGAGAAATTGCTAAGTGTCCAGGATTCAGTGAGATAATTATATTATAATCACTACACATGTGTATGTAATATGATGGTAATACATACATACACATGTACAATATGTTGTATATATTACAGGATCAGGTGATTTGGAGAATAACATTGTGAAAGCTCTATAAATAAATTCATAATGGCTATTGCTCCCTACAATTGTAGCTGTTTTACGAATATAATATTGTTGCTCTTAAATATTAAAGGCAGCAGTGAATGTCGTATATAATAAAACAAATATGTTTCTATACAAAGTGATGAGAATAGGAATGGTACTTGTGTAAGTAGTAATGGGAACATATTGTCATTCAGGCATCCCAATTGCTTTGTAATTCTCTTAAACCTTTAGGAAATTGGACCATTTTCTAGTCCTGTACCTCACAGGGACATGCTAAAGTTTATTATAATAGTACTCTTATGTTCCAAAAATCAACACAGACTACAGCCGTTAATGGAGATTACTACTCTTCAGTGTTCATTGATGCTTCCTTTACCAGATGAAGATGATTTCTTGAAATCTTACTCTGCAAAAATACAGGAAATAAAGATTAAAAATTGGCACGTGTAATCGATCTGGCATGTATGTCATTTAATAGTAGAAAGGTTAGCCAAAATTTGTATGTTTATAATTATTGTCAATAGTATCATCATCTTTACCACCATTATCAGTTCATAGCTGTGTCAGGCTTGCTTTTTAGGGTCCCTCAACAACGCACTAATATTTAAAGCTTTCAGGAGACGTAGAACAAAATTAAAGTACCTATGTACTACCTAGTCCAACTCACATTCCTAATAGGAGTCATGTGTACTGTGATTTCATAATCAAAGTTGTAATTACTACACTAAATAATTGTTATGGGGAACATTTATTACACAACTAATTATGTAATCGCTTTCATTGTGACAGCATTTTTTATCTTATCATACCAACCTTATCGCCTTAGCTGCTGTTTCCTGCTTTACACCATTATATGCATAGTCAAGCATAATTGTAATAATATATACAGTCACATTCAGCAACAACTAGTACC
Source organism: Petrosia ficiformis (assembly GCA_947044365.1). Taxonomy (NCBI): domain Eukaryota; kingdom Metazoa; phylum Porifera; class Demospongiae; order Haplosclerida; family Petrosiidae; genus Petrosia; species Petrosia ficiformis. The sequence continues at coordinate 3,647,964 of OX345653.1, read as the reverse complement.
AGTTTAGCTGCAGTATATGCGTTGCTATAGGCTAATTTCAAGATGCTAGCTATATTTGTCATACTCTCCGTGCTGGCACCTCAATCCTTGTGTATCTGTGTTAGAGATGAAAGATATCCAATGAGCACATGTTCATCCATTATCATTGTACCCGAGAGTGATATAGTGAATAATAGTGTGACATTGATTGTTGAACTTCAGTCTCATTTCGAAAGTGAATGCCAAAATGAAACAACGCTAGATGCTCACAGTGAAATAGATGGAACTTATTTAAGAACAATTCTATATGAAAACAACACTTTGAAGGTATTTAACATGCAAACTCCTGTCATAATTATATTCATGACATTACACTGCAGATTCGAATTCCAAATCAAATAAGAGAAGGAAGGCATACTATTTCTCTCTCATATACTCACAGTGGCTGTGGCAAAGCAGTCACTCTCTCCCATGAGATACATGTTCATGTATTGGGTATGTATCAAACATAGTGTGATGTGTGTATGTATAGAAAGTTTTGATATATTTGCATTTCCATGCAGACAATCCAGAGCTTGTTCATGAAAGCGAAGACCCTCACATCTTCAAATGCAAAATTGGTGCTTATCTTCCCACATTGTTGGTAGAATTTATGAAAGATAGTGAAGCAATTGGCTACTGTGGACCATTTTCTAGTCCTGTACAAAACAAGGAACATACCGCAGTTTATTATGATAGTACTATATCCACTTGCATTCTAGAAATTGACACACAAAGTATATCTGCTAATGGAGCTTACTACTGTTCATTGATACTTCCTTATCCTCATGAAAATAGATTCTTGAAAACAAACTCCTCACGTGTAGAAATAAAACAATCAGATCTAGAGAGTAAGAATTCAAATCTGGAACTTTGAATAGGATTAGGAGTTGGACTAAGTGTTGTGTTCCTTTGTACTTTAGTGACTGTAATAATAGGAATATTGTATTATTGTGTACGTGTGCGAAACCAAACAAAAGAGGTGCTTCATGGACCAGAAAATGGAGATGATCAAGGTGACCGTGTAAGAGCGAACAGTAACCATTTTGTGAATTCAAATGGGATTCCACCAATAATTGACTAAGAAATGACCATGATAAAATAATAATATTTATAATTTATAATCTATAATGTACTTTTAATTTTCTATAATATGTATGGATTAAGCATGCGTAGTTTGTGCAATATAACTATATAAATTTTCTAGATTTGCACTTATCTTCAGATATTATTTTCAGCATTTAAAACCTACAATATTATATTTGGTTGTTTTTTCATATAAGAATAATTATTTCACTAAATAATATTAAAATTGTTATTATATAGTCGTGTGTATATGTTAAATGTATATTGGGTAGGTTATACCAGGTTGTATATACACTGTACACAGTATTAGGTTTCAGTTGTTTACAGGAGTTTCAATGCAATAAGATTTTCCCCCATGCTGATTAATTTCCTGTTAGGTATATAATATTTACAAGTCACGCACAGTTCATTTGATCTTGATCTATATTGACTAATAAAAAGTACATGTCATAATAAGGCATATGGTAACAAACATATTAATACAATGTAGCTATATACGTAGCATAGTATGATATTATTAGAATTCCAATTCTATATAACATCTGTGAAAACAACAGATGTTACTACGTAGCTCATTCCAGAGTAATAAAATATGTACTTGACTTTGTATGCAAATAACATGTGATGTACTCCACTGATATTTGAAAAGTCAGCACATTGTATTGCTTTGTTACCATCTTTATTATGGCATGTACTAGTCAATATAGATTAAAATTAAATTACTATACTTGTAAACATTACTTAGCTAGATCAGTTAGACTACCAGATCAGTTACCAGATTGATCACTAAATCGGTTACCAGATCAGTTACTAGATCGGTTACCAGATCAATCACTAAATCAGTTACCAGATCGGTTACCAGATCAGTTACCAGATCGGTTACCAGATCGATCACTACCAGATCAGTTACCAGATCAGTTACCAGATCGATCAGTAAATCGGTTACCAGATCGGTCACCAGATCAGTTACCAGATCGGTCACTAAATCAGTTACCAGATTGGTTACCAGATCAGTTACCAGATTTGTTACCAGATCGATCACTACCAGATCAGTTACCAGATCGGTTACCAGATCGATCACTAAATCGGTTACCAGATTGGTCACCAGATCAGTTACCAGATCGGTCACTAAATCTGTAATGTACTTTTAATTCAAAGTATAATAATAGTAAAACAAACTATTTCCACAATCTGACTATTGTCATATATCATATTAAAAATAAACTGCACACTGGTATAATTATGGTCTTGAGGAAAATTTGATTATCAATCAACTAATTCCTCTCCTCTAGCAGCACCATGCGCAAGAATATTTAATCTTTCTCTTGGAATTTCCCCACGATTTCTTTTGCAGTAGCAGTAAACAATGATAATGATAACTACAATTACTATGATTAAAAATGTTCCTCCTACTACTATTGTCACTGTGATTATCAAATCATTTGAATCTTTGTGTTCTTCAAGAGAAATTCTAATAGGGGTAGAGTTAGTTCTCAAAACATTATATTCAGTTGGATATGGAAGAATGGTTGAACATAAATATATTCCAAGGTCTTTTTTGGTTTGTTTATTCATTTCTAGACACATATGGATTTATTTTGATTGTAGTAGATTTTAGTATAACTATTATGAATTATCGGACTGCTAAATGGTCCACAGTATCCAAGTATCTTTCCATCCTTTTCAAATTGAATCCACATGGTTGGTAGATTTTCATTCGATAAGCAATGTATGATAGTTGGTTTGTCATTTACACGACTGATGTGAGGATCTCCTAATTATAGTAATAATAATAATACAGAATTTGAATACAAGCTTAAGCTTGATCTTAGGTATGTGAAAGTGTATACACAAATGTCGATAATACATAGTTTTGTTATTTGTAAGTATATATATATACATTAGTGTTATTTTAGTTAACTATAAAAACGGCATTGTGACGATAAATAAATTACAGTCTATTGTAATAACTATAACAAAAAACGGCACTTTTAGTTAGTTAGGTAAAACTAAACCCCTTTTAGTAAGCCTAAGGGCTAATGTCAGAGATTGTTGATTTCTATTTTCTTTAGCAATAATTAATTACGGGCAGGCAACGAGAAACATATAACTGACATGGTGAACTATATGGTAAGAACTATAAAATTATAGAAAAAAAGATTAAAGGTGATTTAACTATCAACTAACCACTAAGGTAAGTGACAATATTATTGTTGACTGTTGAGTGCAATGAGTGTATTACTACGCACATATGCAAACGACATAATAGTCAAAATTATGCAGCTACTAATTTCGATGTGGGCAGATGATGAGAAACAAAAAAATGAATGATCCCTGGCCTAATATTATTTAATCAACTATAACTATAACTAAAATTTGAGAAAACCGTCATACTATGTCATTCATTCTCATCTATCCACCCACCCATCCATCCCCTAAGCTCCAATATTATTGTCACACATGCATACTTGGACTCACCCACAATGTGTAGTGTTATCTGGTGTGTAATGGATATACTAGCATGCCCACATTGATCTTTATTGTAGTAGCTGAGAGATATTATATACTCTCCTTCTTGATGAGAACCCAGTACTTCGATCTAAGATATTAATTTTAATATACGTACTCTATAGGTTTGCATTGGGTACTTATAATCATTTACTATATCTTTGTTTGCAACTGTCGAAAACAAACAAGAAATATACCTGCACTGTTGAGTTATCAAGTAGATTCCTTTTAAGATATGATCCTCCCATTACTGCATAGACTTCTGGTTCAGACTTTACACAGTCAGTGTCAAATTTAGTTTGTAGATCAACAATTAGTGATAGTTTACCATCTTTTTCCATTTTAGTCTTTGAAGCAATCACAATGGATGAACAAACACTTGAAAGCGAGTCTTCTTCATATACACACATAAGCCATGAATGATGGCAAAGACACAACAAATAGAAACTGATAATACACTCCTTGTGCATCTCATATGTAAAGCGCATAGAAATTGCTGAGTGTCCAGAATTCAGTGAGTGTAATCTTCAATGCATGCGTACATAACATCATGGTAATACATACATACATGCACAATATGTTGTGTGTATTATATACATGATCAGGTGATTTGCAGAGTGGATGCCATAAATAAATTCATGATGGCTATTGCTCCCTTAAAATAACAATTGTAGCTGTTTTACTAATCTCTTTAATATAATATTGTTGCTCTGAAATATTAAAGGCAGCAGTGAATGTCGTATATAATAAAACAAATATGTTTCTATACAAAGTGATGAGAATAGGAATGGTACTTGTGTAAGTAGTAATGGGAACATATTGTCATTCAGGCATCCCAATTGCTTTGTAATTCTCTTAAACCTTTAGGAAATTGGACCATTTTCTAGTCCTGTACCTCACAGGGACATGCTAAAGTTTATTATAATAGTATATTTATGTTCCAAAAATCAACACAGACTACAGCTGTCAATGGAGATTACTACTGTTCATTGACACTTCCTTTTCCAGATGAAAATGGTTCTTGAAATCTTACTCTGCAAAAATACAGGAAATAAAGATTAAAAATTGGCACGTGTAATCAATCTGGCATGTGTGTCATTTAATAGTAGAAAGGTTAGCCAAAATTTGTATATTCATAACTATTGTCAATAGTATCATCATCTTTACCACCATTTATCAGTTCATAGCTGTGTCAGGCTTGCTTTTTAGGGTCCCTCAACAATGCACTAATATTTAAAGCTTTCAGGAGACATAGAACAAAATTAAAGTACCTATGTACTACCTAGTCCAACTCATATTCCTAATAGGAGTCATGTGTACTGTGATTTCATAATCAAAGTTGTAATTACTACACTAAATAATTGTTATTTATTACACAACTAATTATGTAATCGCTTTCATTGTGACAGCATTTTTTATCTTATCATACCAACCTTATCGCCTTAGCTGCTGTTTCCTGCTTTACACCATTATATGCATAGTCAAGCATAATTGTAATAATATATACAGTCACATTCAGCAACAACTAGTACCAGTTTAGCTGCAGTATATGCATTGCTATAGGCTAATTTCAAGATGCTAGCTATATTTGTCATACTCTCTGTGCTGGCACCTCAATCCTTGTGTATCTGTGCTAGAGATGAAAGATATCCAATGAGCACATGTTCATCCATTATCATTGTACCCAAGAGAGATATAGTGAATAATAGTGTGACACTGATTGTTGAACTTCAGTCTCATTTCGAAAGTGAATGCCAAAATGAAACAACGCTAGATGCTCACAGTGAAATAGATGAAACTTATTTAAGAACAATTCTATGTGAAAACAACACTTTGAAGGTATTCAACATGCAAACTCAGTCATAATTATATTCATGACATTACACTGCAGATTCGAATTCCAAATCAAATAAGAGAAGGAAGGCATACTATTTCTCTCTCATATACTCACAGTGGTTGTGGCAAAGCAGTCACTCTCTCCCATGAGATACATGTTCATGTATTGGGTATGTATCAAACATAGTGTGATGTGTGTATGTATAGAAAGTTTTGAACAATAAAATATATATTTGTATTTCCGTGCAGACAACCCAGAGCTTGTTCATGAAAGTGAAGACCCTCACATCTTCAAATGCAAAATTGGTGCTTATCTTCCCACATTGTTGGTAGAATTTATGAAAGATAGTGAAACAATTGGCTACTGTGGACCATTTTCTAGTCCTGTACAACACAAGGAACATACCACAGTTTATTATGATAGTACTATATCCACTTGCACTCTAGAAATTGACACACAAAGTATATCTGCTAATGGAGCTTACTACTGTTCATTGATACTTCCTTATCCTCATGAAAATAGATTCTTGAAAACAAACTCCTCACGTGTAGAAATAAAACAATCAGATCTAGAGAGTAAGAATTCAAATCTGGAACTTGGAATAGGATTAGGAGTTGGACTAAGTGTTGTGTTCCTTTGTACTTTAGTGACTGTAATAATAGGAATATTGTATTATTGTGTACATGTGCGAAACCAAACAAATGAGGTGCTTCAGGGACCAGAAAATGGAGATAATCAAGATTACCATATAAGAGACGGTTACTATTTTGTGAATTCAAATGAGATTCAACCAATAAATGACTAAGAAATGACCATGATAAAATAATAATATTTATAATTTATAATCTATAATGTACTTTTAATTTTCTATAATATGTATGGATTAAGCATGCGTAGTTTGTGCAATATAACTATATAAATTTTCTAGATTTGCACTTATCTTCAGATATTATTTTCAGCATTTAAAACCTACAATATTATATTTGGTTGTTTTTTCATATAAGAATAATTATTTCACTAAATAATATTAAAATTGTTATTATATAGTCGTGTGTATATGTTAAATGTATATTGGGTAGGTTATACGAGGTTGTATATACACTGTACACAGTATTAGGTTATTTTAACCTTCAGTTGTTTACAGGAGTTTCAATGCAATAAGATTTTCCCCCATGCTGATTAATTTCCTGTTAGGTATATAATATTTACAAGTCACGCACAGTTCATTTGATCTTGATCTATATTGACTAATATAAAGTACATGTCATAATAAGGCATATGGTAACAAACATATTAATACAATGTAGCTATATACATAGTATAGTATGATATTATTAGAATTCCAATTCTATATAACATCTGTGAAAATAACAGATGTTACTACGTAGCTCATTCCAGAGTAATAAAATATGTACTTGAATTTGTATGCAAATAACATGTGATGTACTCCACTGATATTTGAAAAGTCAGCACATTGTATTGCTTTGCTACCATCTTTATTATGCACGTACTAGTCAATATAGATTAAAATTAAATTACTATACTTGTAAACATCACCTAGCTAGACATATAGTCTCAGGAGGAATTTAAACTCATGTAACCAAAATTAATGACCCATTCATTTTTACAGTGTATAGTTTCCACTATTGATATAGGTATGTATCAAATATACATCTGAACATATTCACACATACTTTTATTTGCAGACGATCCAGAGCATGTTCAATAAAGTGAATTAAGATAACACGTACACAATTTATAAAGTTCAGTTTCACTAGTGAATGTAACATGATTCTACTTTCAAGCAAATGTTTATGAGGTCATTTGTCATGACCTTGGTAATGAATACAGTTCACACAAAATGTCAACAACCAATGTTCAGATGTATGTTTGATACATACCTATATCAATATGATTCAGTGGAAACTATACACTGTAAAAATGAATGGTAATCATCATTTGGTTACATGAATTTCAATTCTTCCTGAGACTACATAGCTAGGTAATGTTTACAAGTATAGTAATTTGATTTTAATCTATATTGACTAGTATGCAAAGTGCATGCCATAATAAAGAATGGTAACAAAGCAATACAATCTGTTACCATACTAACCAAACAATAATATAATAAGTATATACACCTTGATGTAATCATAGAAATGGCATTACTACATGCCAATTTCAAGATGTTAGCATTGTTTGAGTTGGTCACCATTATTTCTCTGTCATTGAGTATTTGTGTTAGAGATGAAAGATCTCCAAATAGCTCATGTGCATCCATTATTATAGTGCATAAGAGTGATATAGTGGATAATAGTGTGACATTAATTGTTGAGCTTCAGTCTCAGTTGGAAAGTAAATGCCAAGTTGAAACCTTTTGCTGACGATAACTCTGTACGGGAACAACTTTTTGAAGGTATTTAGCAAACTCATTTTACCATTTCTCTCTCATGTATTTAGGGTGGCTGTGATGAGGTAGTTGCATTTTCCCATTAAATATATATTAAGTAAGTATCAAACATTATGGTGATATGAATGTGCATATAAACATGTTCACCATACATTGACAGATGATCCAGAGCTTGTTCATGAAGAACCTCATGTTTTGCATTGCAAAACTGACACTAAACTTCCTACATTAATTGTGGGTAGAATTCATAAAAGAGAGTGAAACAATTGGCTACTGTGGACCATTTGCTAGTCCTATACAATACAAGGCACATGCTACAGTTTATTATGATAGTACTCTATCCACCTGTGTTCTAAAAATTGACACAAAGAGTACAGGTGCTAATGGAGCTTACTACTGTTCATTAATACTCCCTTTTCCTGATGAAGATGGCTTCTTGAAAACTAACTCCTCACCTTTAGAAATAAAAAAATACAGAGAATAAAGATCCAAAATGGATATATATATATATATAGGAATTGAACTAGGTGCTTTGTTGCTATTGATTGTAATAGTGGTACCAGTAGGAATATCATTATATTGTTGTTGGCGAAATAGACAGATAGTGAATCCCCAACTGCGTATGCACTATGAACAGGTAGATGGAGGTAGAGATGATGATCATGAAGTCGAGGTGCCAATGCATCCAGGGGAAGGAGAACTGCTACCGGCAGCCCATGATGTCCAAGTAGAAGATGAGAGAAGAGATAACTAAAACTGAAACACCAAACTGAAAAAAAGATATGAATAACAAAAAACCTTTTTATGCTATAGCACCATAATAATACGGATTTGTGAAAAATGTGCATACGTACCTTTGCATTGACCAATTGTTGTAGTCATAATGCCTTACTAAAAGGGGTTTTGGCTATAACTAAAACCCCGTTTAGTGAGGCATTATGACTTTTAAAACTACATTACAAGTCTAGGCTGCAATAATATAGCAATACATAGCTAACTAAAATGAAAGTTAGCCAACAATGGCCATTTTCAGTCAGTTAACTAAAACTAAAACTCTAGTAAGCCTAATTTAATTACTAACAGTCTAATTAATTAATTATAACTAAATGCAATTTAGTTATTAAAAATTATTTGAGGGGGAATAACCTCATAAAAATGGCTGGAATCGATGTACCTTTAACGCCTATTTCAAAGACTCCTGAGAAATATGATGGCGTCTATGTCTTACCAGGACACTACTGGCGAGTTGGAAAGCGTTATAAAGATATCCAGTGTCTCTCAGTTGGCGGTAATGGTGTGATATGCGGTGCATTAGATTCACATACTTCTCAAAGGGTTGTAATTAGCAAAAGAGATAATTTACACTCAAAAAATTACTGTCAGCGTGACTTAAGGGAGTTGCAAGTGTTATCCAGGTTCCAAAAGGCATTAAGGGAAGATGCACCAATACCTAATATTGTAGATATCATTTTAGAGCCGCCGGTACATGGTACCGAGGTCAGCAAATTCTACGTTGTTCAAGAAGCAAAGGAAGCCAGTTTGGAACATATTTTACAATCAGGACAGATTCCAACATCGTCACAAACGACATTGATAATCTATCAGTTGATTCGAGCTCTGAAATTTTTCCACTCTGCTAATATAATCCATCGTTGCATTCGTCCAAACCACCTACTTTTAGATGCAGAATGTGAGCTTAAAATTAGTGATTTCCGACTAGCAGCTGTCAATGGTATCGAATCCGATCCAAACTTCGAACTATTACGTTTCACTGACTCGTATCGTATAGAACATCTCCATTATTGGGCACCTGAGGTTCTAATCAATGAGGAACTAACACCTGTAGTTGATATATGGTCTGCTGGATGTATTTTTGCCGAACTTCTTACTGGAAAGAAACTATTTGGTAGCTCAGATGTACGTGGACAGCTTGATCTAATTTTTGGTCTTCTGGGAGCTCCAACACTGGAAGATTTCGATTTTGTCAAAGGTGATGCCAGCCGTACTGCCTTAAAAGCCGTCACACCATGTTCTCCATCTTTCGAAGAATTTTTTAAAGGAATTGATGTCATTGCTTTAGATTTGTTAAAGAAAATGCTTGTTTTTAATCCTAACAATCGCATCAATGCTCAAGAAGCGTTAGAACACCCGTTCTTCTCCGAATTCCATGATCCCACTGATGAACCTGTATATGAAGGGGATGTGCCAATGAATCAGGAACTTGTAGTTTCTAGTGAACCTCTAGAAGTTCTTCGAATTAAGCTTATCCAGGAAGTTTTAAATTTAAAGATGTGGCTTGATACAATCGAGGATGCCACACCTCTTGTTAATGGTCATCCATGGTTTGTTGGTTCTCGTTACAAAAACCTAGAGCTTCTCACAAAGGGTTGCAATGGTACGATATGCACAGCTACTGATATTGAAACAGGTGACAGGGTTGTGGTGAGCAAACGAGATGGACTATATTCCAACGAATACTGCAAACGCAACTTGAGGGAGATTCAAATTCTCAGACAACTGCAAAAGTACTATCCAGAAGGTTATGAGCCATTTCCTCGTCTTGTAGATATTGTTTGTTACCCTCCTATGCTTTCAGGCCCAAAACAAGCAGAGTTGTATGTTGTTCAAACAGCAATGGATATCAATCTTGAAGATATTCTTTCTTCCCAACGTCTTGCTCCTGACCAGATCTGGTATCTGATGTATACTATGCTTGTGGCATTAAAGCTTCTTCACTCTGCTGGTGTCGTCCATCGGTGTTTACGTCCTCGTCACATTCTTCTAACCTCTGAAATGGATGTAGCCATTTGCGATTTACGTAGATCGATTTTTACTTTTGCTTCTCAGGGGTCCAGAGAAGAGTATAATTGGACTGGTACGGCAACTGAAGGTAGCTGGCGCTATCTTTCCCCCGAGGCTATTTGTTATGCTGAACAGGGTACAGCTTGTGATATTTGGTCAGCTGGATGTATATTTGGTGAAATGCTTACTGGGCAACCTTTGTTTCTTTCAGATGCCAATGCTGCGAACATGTTCCAGCTCATTTTCGCTACTTTAGGCCGTCCTAGAGATGAAGATCTTGGGTTTGTGAAGTCTGATTTAGGACTCCAGGTTCTTAAGGAACTCAAATATGATGAAGGTCCTCCTTTGGATGAAATATTGAAAGGCAGAAATGTAAATCCACAAGCTATAGGGTTACTGAAAGAGATGCTCACTTTCAATCCATCCAAACGCATTACGGCTGAACAGGCACTGAAACACCCATACTTTGCAAAGCTGCATGATCCAGAAGAAGAACCTGTGTATCCATCAGGCAAGTCCTTGTTTAACGAACTGATTGTTAGTGACATATCTACAGAGAGACTCAGAGCTAAAATTGTAGAGGAGGCTAACAAACTAGCTTTGTCATAATTCAATGCATACAGTTCTCGGCTCTGTTCTTGTGGTAGTTTTAATTTTCTCATTCCTTTGATTTGTATTGTGACTTTATGATTTTTATTGTTAGTTTTTTTTCATTATTAATTTTATAGTGTTTGAATTCCAATGTCATTAATAACAGAATGTATGATTAGTGGTTTCCATGGCAATTGAATTAAAATAACATGGGCTACTAAGTACTAACCAGCGTAACCGCCAAAACTGAAATTTTGATTGTCAGGGATATAATTATATATATATATATGTGTGTGTGTGTAATGTGTATAGGTAGATACAATGGTCGAAGCACTGGATACAGAAAAGTGAGTTAAGACTAACAATTTTGTTGTCATTACGCAATGTTTGTCTCTCCTCTTGTATTTGTGTTTTTCTTTAGAGAGCTTCTGAATTCTCTTTCAAAAAGAAGAACTGCTCTTAGAGATTCTTTCAGAGTAAGCCATAAATATAGAATATAAAATTGTGGTAAGTATTATATTGTATGTATGTCTCTGCTTATCAGCTTAAGTCATTCACTGATGGAGGTAAGGAAGAACAGGATGGAAATGCCGCAGTTACTACTACTAGTTTGGTGAGTCAAAACACCTTTAGTATCTAATAACGTACAAAACAAAACGACCATTTCTATTGGCACTGACAGTTTTTTATTAATACAAAACTGTACTTCATCCTAAAAGTAACTGATGGGACTGTTTGGTTAGATGGGACTGTTTACTGATGGGACTGTTTAATAGACATTGTATCTGACGGATGGTCCACTAGCACACTCACTTTTACCTTACTTACTTCCTCAGGGTTCTGAAACAACAGACAGTCTCTTGGCTGATTTGAGAGGAAGAAGACTGAAGAGGAAAGCATTGGTACATTATGAAACATTAGGTGTAGTTATAATTAAATACTGGTTTCTTTAACAGGTAAAACCAGAAGATGAATCACCGGATCTTTTGTCAGTTAAACCCTCTCTCCCTCCATTGTCATCTCACGAACAAGATGGTCTGTAAATGCATACATTAAATTTGCAATGTGTAATTAGTACATTGGTACTCTAGGTCCTTCTGATGGTGTAAGTGGTATTAGAAGATTAAAAGACATCAGAGACAAAATTAGAAAGACAAGATTTGATACTACTGCACCTTCTCAACATCAGGTGTGTACACAACTGTATTTAAAAACCCTGGTATTGGCAGGCGCTAAACAGCTGGCTTAGAACTGGAACAGACAAGAGGAATCTGATTGTATAGTTAAAACAAAGCATTGCGATGGCAAAGGAGTGGTGTTGATGCAATAAGATTTCTGCCCAATGCTCTGAATGTCAAAATGAAGCAACCAAGTGCGGGTGAATGGTGATTATAACCAAAATTAATTATGTACAGTATAAGTATATATATTAAAGTTTGAGAAATCAGACATAGTGTAGTATAGCTTGTGTTGAAATATATTTTCTATGTTCACAGCGCCCTCTACCATCTCTTACCTCAACTGCCCCTCCTGGTATAATAGGCCAGGAGTCTAGTCTTCGATGGAAAGTACTGTCTGCACAAATAGGAGAACATAAAACAAAAGTAAGTGCTGATAGTTATAATCAACATATTTAATTATGAAATATTAATATCTGTATTCATTACATGTTAAAGTCAGTTTATATTCATGATGACCTCAAAATTATGATGTGATGACTTTATGTATAATATAGTGTATAGTTTAATGTCATAAGGTTAATACATGATTATACAATAATGAAGCTATGGATTGAAATTTTATATACACAAAAAAGAATGGGAAGGATAATAATATTATGAAAATAGTACAGGTGAAAACATTGTTGGTCATTCCAAACTAAAGTTATGAATATTTTTCTGAGATCATTGTAAACATGAATGACCATTTGTAGCATGTATATAGCACATATACTGTATGTTGTACAGCTAGTAATTTTATTTTTGTTTAGACTCAATCTTTAGAATTCTTTACTGGAAGTATTGATCAAGAAGAGATAATTGAAGAAACTGACACAAGAACAGAACCGGATGAAGAAGAGGATTTGGGGAGGGAGAGGGAGGAGGAAATAGAAGGGAGAGGAGAGGATGAGGGACAAGAAGTAGGAGACATCTCAGCTTTATTGGAACAGCAGGTATCAAACAGATGACAAGACGTAATATGTGGATTTAATTAATGTTATTGTAGGTACCAGATCTCAAAACTACTCATCTTCAAACAAATCTGACAGATGTAGATATTGGAGTTTGTAAATACGGATTTCCACAATATACACCTTATAGACAACGAGTTTCACAAGAACTGCAGGTCTATTTCACTCCTAGTAATAATCAAGGTACTATGGGTTCATGTTTGTGTACACAACGATTTATGTAGCTTAACACATAACAAGCCGTGATAGCTCAGTTGGGAGAGCGTTAGACTGAAGATCTAAAGGTCCCTGGTTCGAACCCGGGTCACGGCATATTTTTTTTCTTAGTTTTTTTTTTTTTTTTTTTTTTTTTTTTGCAAATTTTTATTTTTATTTTTTAGTTCCTCCAGAATACAAGACACCAAGTAATGCTCCCCCTATATACAGAGAAGAGAGTGGTTTGTATGTTGGCCATCGACCTAAAGTTAAACCTGGGAACCAAGCAATAATGGAGAATAGATTGCTGAAACGTCCTGATGAGGTAAATACTACGTACTTCTATGTTGTTTTTTTTCAGGAAGTTATTTGATCTTTTAGGGTAAAGGATGGTTTGGTGCAGATGGTCTGTTAATTGTCCAACCTGATCCAATGACAGTACTTGATACACGTCCTCTTATTGTTGCATATGACGAGAACAGACACTTGAAATATCAGCAGGTAAAATAGTATGAATTAAATAAGTTATCAGTTGATGTTTGTTTGTGTATCACAGCCTGAAATCACTACTAAGAATCAGTATCTTATCAGAAATAATGAAGGTTTGTGTAATTGGATGGATGGATGGCTGGATGGATGGCTGGATGGATGGATTTGATGGATGGATGGATAGATGGATGGATGGATGGATGGATGGATGGATGATAGATGGAGGAACTGACAAGTTTTGTCAATAGATGAAGTACAGTATGCTCTATTGTGATCAAACTTGTATTTCATAGATGTTGGTAGCTATCAGCTAGAGTTCTTTATTGGATGCTTACAGTTCAAACATCATCCTCTGTATAGTGTGGAACATGTGTTTGGATCTATTCTACATGACCAATATCAGCAATATAAAGCAATTGATAGAACGAGGCTTGCTGATCACCATCGACATAAAGTATATTATTTATCTAATATATAATTCATTATTAATTCTATTTTTCTAGTCTATATATCATTCATTCCTCTATCCAATAATCAATCTATTTTTCTCCATCCATCCATTGATTTATCTATCTATCCATCCTTTTATGTATGTATTCGGACATGGGGTCAATTATGTAAAGTAATAAATATTAATATAACTATTACCTTAGAATAACTATTACTAATACCTCCAACGTCAGTGTAATATATTACTATTACTATTACCTTAAAATAATATCAGTATATTACTATTACTATTACTACATATATTACTACCTCCGTCAATGTAGTATATTACTATTACTATTACCTTAAAAATGAGTATATTACTATTGCTATTACTACATATATTACTACCTCCGTCAATGTAGTATATTACTATTACTATTACAGCCAAGCCAGTGTTACTGTTGTGGATTACTGTAGCATTGAGCTTTCTTTGAAATTCTGTCATGTTTTAAACTGCATACTATTTACCTATTACTATTACCTTCAAACATGTAATCTTTACTATTATCTATTATCTATTACTAATACCCCATGTCTGGTGTATATGTATCCATTCATTCATTCATCCAAATGTTTTTTCATCAATCCTCCATGTCATTTTATCCATCAACTCACTCCTCAGTCTATCTATCCCGTTATCAAATACATCCATCCTTCTATTCATCTATCCATACATCTTCTGGTGACTGGTCTTCATCTATTCATCTCATATAACAATTGGCGTATACAATGATCATTCCATTCATTCTTCAGTTTCCAAAACTTCCTTCATCCATTCATTCATTCATCCATCCATCCATCCATCCATCCATACATCCATCCATCCATCCATCCATCCATCCATC
>OX345653.1:3625000-3630000 GCA_947044365.1 Petrosia ficiformis | reverse complement strand
TTAATGGATGGATGGTTGGACAGATGGACTGATGGATGGATGGATGGACTGATGGATGGATGGATGGATGGATGGATGGATGGATGGACAGATGGATGGATAGATGAATGAATGAGTAATACCAGTAGATGAATTAATTAACAAATGGATTGATGAATGTATGGATGGATAGATTAATGAAAAGATAAAAACTAAATCAGACATATGTGTGTGTACATGTAGAGAAGAGATTTCATTGTTGCATATATTTCATAGAGAAGAGCTCTTCGTCAGTCAAGAAGAGATTCCTCTCAAAGCCACACCCCTTCAATTACGGAAGGATCCCAATCAAGTCTTGATCACACAACACAACTAGATACAGTGTCATTAAGTTCAATCCCACCAGAGAGTAAGCAAGTCATGTGATTTTATAAGGATGTCATAATTATTATGTTCACACTAGGACCACGCCCAGAAGCCCCACCTACGTTTAATGAAGATCAAACTCGTTCTGAACTTTTGGACTATTATCGTCAGCATTATCGTAAACCTGGAGAACCGATAATAATTCCACTATTGTCTAATAATTATCCCATTACTCAACAATGTCCAAGGTATTTGCAAACTGACCAATGACTTTTTACTTCAATATTAATATGGAATGATTCACTAGTTCAGAGAGTTAATGTTATGATACACAGGATACTTTAGGGATGGAGACGTGCTACTCTGTTATACAGAGATGGAGAACACTAAACAATTCCCATTGTATTAATTATTCCAACATAAGTACAGTAGTAAACAGAGTGACTAGACCACTCAGTCACTACTGACCTCTACAATGTTATAATTCTAAACAATGACCATCATTTTAATAGTCCTGTTCAGTGTGACTTAACTTCAGTAGTAAACAGAGTGACTAGACCACTCAGTCACTACTGACCTCTACAATATCATAATACTAAACAATGACCATCATTTTAATAGTCCTGTTCAGTGTGACTTAACTTCAGTAGTAAACAGAATGACTAGATCACTCAGTCACTACTGACCTCTACAATGTTATAATTCTAAACAATGATCATCATTTTAATAGTCCTGTTCAGTGTGACTTAACTTCAGTAGTAAACAGAATGACTAGATCACTCAGTCACTACTGACCTCTGCAATAGTATAATACTAATTAAAGAGTGGTCATGCATCATAATTAACCCTTGGCAATTTTCATAATCAACATCTTAATCTCTTTTTTCAGAGAAGAAGAAATGAGAAGGGATGCAGTGACAGGAACACGTTACAAGCTAAGAGTCTTCTATAATGACAATGAGATCTGTTCAACTAAAGACAGGTTCATATAAACACATATGACCTGTGTATATATATTTAACATTTACTTTTACCTCTCCATATGTCTATCATCATGTGTATATTTAACATGTATCTTTATCTCTCTCCAGTCTCCATACATGTATTTCTATGATCTGTGTGTATTTAACAAATTCCCATATGTCTATCATCATGTGTGAAATTCTTTTACCTCTCTGTACATGTACATACATGTATGTCTATTGCTTGTGTATATTTAACAAGTATATTCTCCATATAACAGCTCATTGAATTCTGACTTTTCTGTTAATATAAACGAACACTTCGCAGTGAAAGTTGTTGAGTGGCCTCATATTATAAAAATAAAAGTAAGAAATACTTGTTGTACAAGTTTTCATTTTGACTATCATATGGTCTGTCTTTCGTTTGATCAGATTGTTGACAGTTCTTCTCTCATACCCTCAAACCTGTGTGATATATACATTCCTATTCCTGATAATTCAATTACATCTTCCTCTGCACACACTGACTCGTATCAATTTAGTTCTAATCAAAATGTAGGACATCATCACACTGCAGTAGGATCCGGTTAGTCATCATTAATCTATCTATCCATCTACCCATCTATTCATTCATCCATCTACCCATCTATTCATTCATCCATCCATCCATCCAGCCATCCATCCATCCAGCCATCTATCCATCCATTCAGCTATCCATCCATTACCATTCATCCATCCATCCATCCATCCATCCATCCATCCATCCATCCATATCCATCCACCACTCCATTCAATCACACTAGGTCAGCCTTCTCCAGTTCTTCCTAATCTTGGTATTCTACATACCAGTGGGAATGTAGAGGTTATGGTCTGTTGGGGTGAAACAGAAGATGGTAAAGTACTTTGTCCATCAGAAATACTCAACAGAGGAAGGTCAGATAAAGAGACCTAAATTTATGTATTTATCTTGTTTATATTGTGGATGTACATGTACACTATATCTCATGTCCATTAGACCTAAGACTAATACTATCCCTCATCTTGTACTGATGTACATGATGTTATCAGAGATGTAGAAAGAAAGAAAGAAAGAAAGAAAGAAAGAAAGAAAGGCACCTGAGGCAAATGGAAAAATGAAAAATGAGAGTTGCCTCAGGTGGGATTCGAACCCACGACACTCTGTACTCCAGACAGATGCTCTACCAACTGAGCTACCAAGGCAGCTCAGCTGGCAGGGTCCGAATCAAACATCTCATATGCCAGTAAGTACAGGCTAACTGAATACTAGGCAGTAGGCGAAGGCCGGGGTAATGAAACCACCAAAGACACCAACACCAAACCTAAGCATGTACACTATATCTCATGTCCATTAGACCTAAGACTAATACTATCCCTCATCTTGTACTGATGTACATGTACACTATATCTCATGTCCATTAGACCTAAGACTAATACTATCCCTCATCTTGTACTGATGTACATGTACACTATATCTCATGTCCATTAGACCTAAGACTAATAGTATCCCTCATCTTGTACTGATGTACATGTACACTATATCTCATGTCCATTAGACCTAAGACTAATACTATCCCTCATCTTGTACTGATGTACATGTACACTATATCTCATGTCCATTAGACCTAAGACTAATACTATCCCTCATCTTGTACTGATGTACATGTACACTATATCTCATGTCCATTAGACCTAAGACTAATACTATCCCTCATCTTGTACTGATGTACATATGCACTATATCTCATGTCCATTAGACCTAAGACTAATACTATCCCTCATCTTGGTGTTGGTGGAGTGAATGATGTACAGAATATCAAGAGGTGGATTGGTAAGTTACATCATACACACACACATGCACACAAATCACTAATCATATTAATAATTATCTATACAGAGGAAGCACACTTAGATCCTAATGATCCAAGAAACTTTGAATTACTCCAATTAGCAGAGGTAATTAATACTCACCACACATTGGAAATAACTGGTACTCTAGCACTCTAAGGGGGTAGCGTTAGGTGACAATGGTACACTGGTGAAAATTGAAGGTGGATATATACATATATACTGGTGAAAATTTATGACCAAATTGCTCACTAAATGCTGTAATGCTGCTTGATAGTAGGTTGTTGCCAAATGAAACTATTTATGACTGGGTTATCATTGAAGCCAATCTCTTCTGATGATGCTCTCATTGCATTTGATCACATTCCTGATACTACAGCTACCAACACTGTGTCATTGGAATTGAGTATAATTCATATTACGTGTCAACTCAGTAGATCGAACTGTTCAACCTCACGTTATATATCGTTGACATTGATTAAATTCCACAATGATTCACACCTACATTTTTATATATCTGCAAAGTCTCTTTGCACTTGAGATGGTTGTGCTATCATGAGACTATTTATTATGTTCTTCTTTATCCTGTTCTCTCCACTATTCATTTCTCCATTCTCTAGTCCATACCTAGCTCAAAAGAAGACACAAAATATTTTAGGTTACTAAGCATTGATGATAGTGCAAGATTTGTCAGTGATCAGGAATTTACTAATAATAGACGATTCAATCTCATTCAACTCAGAGAACAAGGGGTTAGAATAATAAACACAATAATTCATAACCTCAACATACACTATTAACAATTACACTGTACTTATCTTTCATTTAAAAAAAAAAGATTTTATTATTCATTTTCTATAGCACCCAGCTTTGAAAGGTAAGAGTATTCCAATAAATGAGGAATCCATTACAGAAAGTTTGTGGAAGGTTTGTTAATAATAATAAATATTATTATTATACATGTATATATAAGTGTTGTGTGTATACATTCACATATAATACATGGCATACAGTATGTACATAATTATACATATACATGTACTAATGATAATTTTACTAAACAATACATCGTGTTATAGTCAGTTCAAGATTACAAGCCATATAGTCTAGCTGAACTACCTGTATCTGTATTTGGTAACTTTTATGAAGGACGAAAAGAAGAGAGAATGAAATACTTGATGGATGTGAGAGAAAGGGTTTTAGGAAGGACAGGGACACGCCCACAAGATAAACTCACACTGGAAGATGTTATTCATGAAGATTTGATACCTAACATAAGGTTAAGATCTCATTAACACTGTTCTAATTGTCTATTGGAATTATCTGGGTTCGTTTCTCCATTATACTACCACTGTGTATAGTATGTATATACACACAGTGGCAGTATAATAGAGAAACGAACCCAAATAAACCCTGGTGTTCATCCATTCAATTTCATTATCCATCCATCCATTCATCTGTTCATCCTTTCATCCCATCTGTTTGTCCATTCATCCATCTATCTATCCATTCATTCATCCATTGTACCATCTATTCGTTGATTCTGTTATCTACTGTCCATTATATAGTACCCTTAAGAACACAATCTTGGAGTTCTTTTCTCCTCGACAACCTCTTAAACCTAAAAGGAAACCACGTCACAAACCTAAGCCTCAAAATGTCCATGTGACACAATGTCATGTGACTATTAGAGTGGTAAGAGCAGTTAATGTTCCTCTTAGAGGGGAAGGATTTCGGGATATTGGAAGGTTGCGAATGGAACAGAGTTTTGGTGGTACTATAGACAATCAAGAAGAGGTAATTATGATTGTATTAAAGTACGTAATC